>CM022757.1:35804450-35836950 GCA_012411365.1 Ameiurus melas
CCCCTGCTGTCCCCCCCTCCCCAAATGTGCTTGACTGTGTGAGAAAGCCCCCCTCCTCTCCCACCAGTGACTTCCTAGAACTCAGGAAGTAGGTCTGCTAAACGAGCCAATCGCGAGCCAGGGCTGTCCTTCCCCTGGTACTGCCATTGTTTTCTCACACAATAGGCCAGACACAAAGTGACAGCGGACTAACACAGCTTGAAAGATGGAGCACTGTGCATTTGTTTCTGTTCCCCCGTTAAACCCACAATACGTACATTGTGTGCTCCAAGCAACTGGAGTTTGGTTAAAAATGTTTCCTCACTCATTCAAGAGGCTTTATCAAGTAAAGTATGTGGAACTACGAGATGAATTGATAAAGCATCACAGATAAGTGCTGTCAACTTGACTTATTATTAGCAGACATTTAAAAATGACCCAGCGTGACTAGATCACTGGACGATGTCTTGAAAGGTATTATGTATAACTAATCAGAGGGATAGACATGTCTTGCTATATCTAAGTGCACACAGTCATCACCTATGCTTAAAGACTGTGGTTATCAAAGTGGGGTCTGGAGACACCCAGAAGTCTGTGAAGCATAGCCATGATTTAAATCACATAGAAATCCCATCCTACGATTATCAAAGCTGTTTAAAGTCATGCATTGTAAATAGGACAGATTTTACCCTCCAGTAAATCTGACATTCCATTTCCCATCATCTTTGGAATAATGATATGTGATGTCACTTATCTTAGATATTACATGTCGAATATGAATATATCAATTCATTTGTAACATCTAATTCTCAGTGTTGTACTTCTTCTCTGATTTAGTAACCGGTTTCAGAATTCCATTCACTACAAAAATCACTCAGGCCCAGACTGGAGTTTGTTTACTTATAGGCGACTGAATCAACTTAGAACCCTGTTCAGTGTAAGTGTGTGAAAGGTCAGTGTTTGTTTCCGTAGAGATTCGTCGCCGTGGGTCCAGGGACCTTCTGAAGGTGTGCGTGGTGTTGAACGGAGGAGAAGGAGAAGGGTCTGGATCCACACAGATCTACGACGTGCCGTATGAGGAGGTTCTGGAGGGCATCCCCCTGACCCGGCCCGAGTCGGACCCCCGGCCACCTGCAGAGTACGAGCTACCCTGGGAGTGGAAGAAGGAGCAGATTGTTCGAGCACTGTCTGGTAAGTATAGCAGTTCTGCTCTGGCCCAAAGTGCTCGTTGAAAAATCTGACTAAACAGGATTTACAACATGATTAAAAAAAAAAATGAATAAAGGAAGCAAAATAAAAAAAAGCAAAGTATGAAACAAGCATAACATTTTAGTCCTGTCACTTAACCTCCATCAGGAAGATTCCCATGCAAGTGTCTAACCTTGAAATGAAGCTGGCACATTAATGTGTTTTTATTGGTCACATATACAATAGAGCACGGTGAAATTGTTTTCTTCACATACCCCAGCCTCTCAGGAAGTGCAGGGGCAGCCACGATGTGGTTAAGGGCCTTGCTCAAGGGCCAGCTGCAGCTGGGCGGTGCATGGGGCTTGAACCCCCGACCTTCTGATCAATAACCCAGAACCTTAACCGCTAAGCCACCACTGCCCTCACTGCCTTGCGGTTCGATTCTGAGCTCTGGCGTTACGCCTGTGCGGACTTTCTGTGCATGTTCGCCCAGTATACAGTATACATGGATTATATACATATACAATAGAGCACGGTGAAATTGTTTTCTTCACATACCCCAGCCTCTCAGGAAGTGCAGGGGCAGCCACGATGTGGTTAAGGGCCTTGCTCAAGGGCCAGCTGCAGCTGGGCGGTGCTGGGGCTTGAACCCCCGACCTTCTGATCAATAACCCAGAACCTTAACCGCTAAGCCACCACTGCCCTCACTGCCTTGCGGTTCGATTCTGAGCTCCGGTTACTGCCTGTGCGGACTTTCTGTGCATGTTCGCCCAGTATACAGTATACATGGATTATATACATATACAATAGAGCACGGTGAAATTGTTTTCTTCACATACCCCAGCCTCTCAGGAAGTGCAGGGGCAGCCACGATGTGGTTAAGGGCCTTGCTCAAGGGCCAGCTGCAGCTGGGCGGTGCTGGGGCTTGAACCCCCGACCTTCTGATCAATAACCCAGAACCTTAACCGCTAAGCCACCACTGCCCTCACTGCCTTGCGGTTCGATTCTGAGCTCCGGTTACTGCTTCTGTGCGGACTTTCTGTGCATGTTCGCCCAGTATACAGTATACATGGATTTCTTCTGGGTTCTCAAGTTGCACTGGAAAGTCTAAATTGCCCCTCGGTGTGTGTGTGTGTGTGTGTGTGTGTGTGTGTGTGTGTGTGTGTGTGATGGACTGGTGTCCCATTCATGGTGTATTCCTGCATTCCACCTAGTGTTCCCAGGATAGGCTCTGGATCCAGCGCAGCAGTGACCAGGATAAACCAATTACTAAATGAATGAATGAATGAGACGAAGCTGTAAACATCGGTTCATAACCAGTATTTACAACCAGTTTTACATTTGCATTATTGAATTTGGATAAAAAAAACCTGTTGTAATACATATATATATATATATATATATATATATATATATATATATATATATATATATATATATATATATATATATATATATATATATATATATATATATATATATATATATATATATATATATATATATATATGTATAAAACTTCTTTTATTCTTTCACAAAATCTTTCACAACACTACTACATCAGACCTACAGCTGAGCAGTACATGAACAGAACATGAAGACTTTATGAAGTACTTTAATGTGGATCATATGGTTTTGGATTCTTTTTAAATATGGAAAGATTAAATATGAATTGTTTAATTTGTTCACAGCGATCCCAACATAAGATTTAATATGTTTACACATATATTAAATATATACGTGCATCTCAAAAAAAATTTCTGTCATTTAATTCAAAAAGTATACAGTTGTGCCCAAAAGTTTGCGTACCCCTTGCAGAATCTGCTAAATCTTAATACTGTTAACAAAATAAGAGCGATCATAAAAATCCCATGTTGTTGTTTATTTGGTTCTGTCCTGAATAAGATATTTCACGTAACATGTTTACATATAGTCCACAAGACAAGACAATAGCTGAATTTATAAAAATCACCCGGTTCAAAAGTTTACATACCCTTGATTCTTAATACTGTGTGTCGTTACCTGGATGTCGTCACTGTTCTTCAGAAAAATCCTCCAGGTTCTGCACATTCTTTACTTTTCCAGCATATTCTTCTCCATATTTGAGCCCTTTTCAACAGTGACTATATGATGTTGAGATCCATCTTTTCACACTGAGGAGAACTGAGGGACTCGTACACAATTAGTACAAAAAGTGCAGACATTTACTGATGCTCAAGAAGGCAACAAGATACCTTAAGAGCCAGGGGGGTGTAAACTTTTGAACAGGACGATCAGTGTAAATTGTTAGTATTTTGTTTAATAACCTTTTTTTCATTTAATTCTGCCCTTCAAAAGCTAAATAAGATACTTACATGTCTCACAGAAGAAAAAATACTAACAATTTACACTGATCATCCTGTTCAAAAGTTTACACCCCCCTGGCTCTTAATGTATCATGTTGCCTTCTTGAGCATCAATGAATGTTTGCACCTTATGTAATAGTTGTGTACGAGTCCCTCAGTCCCTTCTCCTCAGTGTGAAAAGACGGATCTCAACATCATAAAGCCGCTGTTGGAAAGGGCTCAAATATGCAAAAGATGCTGGAAAAGTTAAGAATGTGCAGGACCTGGAGGATTTTTCTGAAGAACAGTGGGCAGTTTAACTGCTCAGGACAAACAAGGGACTCATGAAGAACTCTCACAAAACAGAAACACAGTCGTGGATCATCCAGGTAACGACACACAGTGTTAAGAATCAAGGGTATGTAAACTTTTGAACAGGGTAATTTTTTTTATAAAATCAGCAATAATCTTGTCTTGTGGACTATATGTAAACATCTGTTATGTGAAATATCTTAATCAGGACAGAACTAAATAAACAACAACATGGGATTTTTATCATCCCTGGTATTTTGTTAACAGTATTAAGATTTAGCAAATTCTGCAAGGGGTATGCAAACTTTTGGGCACAATTTTATTCTAGATTCATTACACATAAAGTGAAATATTTCAGGCCTTTTTTTTGTTTGTTTTAACCATGATGATTACAGCTTACAGCTCAAAATACTAGAATAAAGAATTTATGATACAGATATATATATATATATACCCATTGAAAGTGTCATGGAATGAACATCCTCATTGTGCCAATGCATCTTCACTCATTAGCTCAGTTCGATGGTGTGGAGAGGGTGTGTAAAGAGGACTCTGCCCCCACCGGTGTTAAACAGCAGACTCTGCGCTCTGTGAAGAGCTGGACACCCAAATCTCTGCGCCTGTCCCCGCCCTCCTCCCCGAAAGCCAGCCCAGACTCTGAGAGCCATAAAGTGGACCCCACCGTTCCCCTCGAGTTACAGAGGTGTGTGTATACTCTTTAAGTATGGAATTGAAGTGAAAGAGAAACAAACAGGCTTTTGCATGATACGTCACCACACTTGTACCTGTCCTTGATGTGATTTTATGGTTTTAAGACCCCAGTATCAATGCAGTGTAACATTTAAAACGTTCATTAGTAAAGGTGTAAAACATTCTCCCTAACAACAGCGTATACAGTACACCAACTAATAATGCTAGAAGTGTGATGTCTATAAAATAACAATGGACATAATGAGCAGATCGTTTGGTTTTAAAGGCAACGATTGAAATGAATTGAGGCAACAATCATAAATAGATTATTATTGAAAAAAGGACAGGCAACTGGTTTGTAAAAAATAATAGATTTTTTGCCGTGTTGCGATGGTTTCCTCCGGGTACTCCGGTTTTCTCCCCCAAAGACGTGCATGGTAGGCTGATTGGCGTGTCTAAAGTGTCCATAGTGTATGAATGGGTGTGTGAGTGTGTATGTGATTGTGCCCTGCGATGGACTGGCACTCTGTCCAGGGTGTACCCCGCCTTGTGCCCCATGCTTCCTGGGATAGACTCCAGGTTCCCCGTGACCCTGAAAAGGAGTAAGTGGTAGAAGATGGATGGGATGGATAATAATAATAATAATAATAATAATAATAATAATAATAATAATAATAATAATAATAGGCTAGAAGAAGATTTGCCAGTAACTCTTATAATAGTCCTTCTATAAATTAGCAGTAGGCTTATATTAGCTTCTAAACAAACGTAGTCATATATCGATCAGAGGCTAATAAATCAAAATGTATCGTAGCAGACTCGGTGCTATCGACAAATATCAATCTATTGCCTTATAAATCGAAATTGTGTTGTATTGTATGGTCGTAGATTCAGTGGAATCTTCACATTTCAAATCATTGCCTTAAGAATCGCAATGGTATTGAATTTTGTGGAAACCTCAGGTTTACACGCCTAAAAACTCATTTTGTTGAAAGTGCAAATTGATTAGTTCTATCAGACAGGTTGTCTAGATTAAGGGCATTACTGAATTATTTGTTTGAGAGTGATCCAGCTGTATTTCCCCATGAAATAAAAATTGTGCTTATGTACCGATTATAAGAACATTCATCCAGCTAGGAGACTGCTCACTTTATCATTGTGTATACGGGATCAGTCGTCCTCCAGCATCATTTTTGTGATGAGTGAAGATTTAGACTTAGCATGTCAGCTGTTTGGGAGGAATCATTTAGTCTGGCTGGTTGCATGATAATAAAAATCTGCTTGCAACTAGCACAAGTAACAGGATTAAATCTTGAAAATACCTTGAAATTGTTCAATTGTGTTCACTTGATCTATTTTTATATCTTCACCCTTCTCATTTCTATATGGTAGAGAGATTCATTATGGGTTTAGTTATGTTATATAATTCTCTCTCTCTCTCTCTCTCTCTCTCTCTCTCTCTCTCTCTCTAGCTGGTATCATGGCAGCGTCAGTCGTCAAGAGGCTGAGGCTCAGCTGCAGAACTGTAAGGAAGCCAGCTTCCTGGTGCGCGACAGCGAATCAGCCACCAGCAAATACTCCATTGCGCTCAAGTAAGGCTCTATATACAGACAAAGTGACAAATTAAAGTAGAAATGAACACAATTTGGCTTACTAAGGTGTTGTGCCAACGAAATACACTAAAACAGTGCACGTTGGAATAGATTCTACATGTCGGTGGAACTGTACTGAAAAGATGAATAATATTCAGGATGGCTGTGGCTCAGGTGGTAGAGCGGGTTGTCCATTAATCGTACGGTTGGTGGTTTACTTCCTGGCCCACGTGCACCCGCATGCCGAAGTGTCATTTGGTTTTCTCATTTATTCTTTGAGGAAAATGGTCCAATATTACATATCTGTGCGTGGCAAAAATATGTGAACGTTAGCTCTCAGTATCTGGTGTGACCCCCTCGTGCAGCAATAACTGCAACTAAACATTTCCAGTAACTGTTGATCAGTCCTGCACATCGGCTTGGAGGAATTTTAGCCCGCTCCTCAGTGCAGGACTCTTTAGAGATGGTTTTGTAACCTTTTCCAGCCTGATGAGCATCAACAACTCTTTTTCTGACGTCCATTGTTCGTGCCATGATATACTTCCATAAACATGTCTTGTGAAGATCAGACTTTGATAGATCCCAGTTCTTTAAATAAAACAGGGCATTCACTCGCAATGGATTATCATCCCATTGATTGAAAACACCTGAATCTAATTCTACCTTCAAAATAACTACTAATCCTAGAGATTTACATACGTTTTCCACTCACAGATATGTAATAGTGGATCATTTTCCTCAGTAAATAAAGGACCAAGTGTAATATTATTTGATTAATTCGGTTAATTGGGTTCTCTTTGTCTACTTGTAGGACTTGTGTGAAAATCTAAAGGTATATAGAAAATTCTAAAGGGTTCACAAACTTTCAAGCACCACTGTAAGTGGACAAATGGACCCAAACCACACCAGCAAAATGCCTCCCACAGTATAACAAAGCCAATGATTTCCCCCCGCTTTAATTTGTCACGTCTCTATTTATGTGTGTGTTTATTAGATATTAAAAATGTGAAGTGACTAAGCATCCTTGAAAAAGCTGATGTAGGTGAAATCTGTCTGCTTCATCTCTCTCTCTCTCTCTCTCTCTCTGTCTGCAGGACCAGCCAGGGTTGTGTGCACATTATTGTAGCACAGACCAAAGAGTGTGGTTACACACTGGACCAGAGCAGCTGTGTATTTCCCAGCATCCCAGAGGTGGTTCATCACTACTGCACCCAGCGTCTACCCTTCACTGGAGCTGAGCACATGACCCTGCAGCACCCTGTACCCCGTACACACTGATCATCTCCCAACGCAAGCATACATCTCGCTACAGCCGAGCACATCATCTCCTTAGAACTCCCTGTAGACACACACTGGAAAATCCTACACAGCAGCTAACTAATAATGTCTCCACAGAAATACCTTCCAGCGGTCCACTGCATGGAAGCCACTTTCATAATCCCAACCTAATACTCATCCTTCCTCCCTGTTGTTGTTGTTGTTGTTGTTGTTTTTTGACTGAGCGATTTTATTTTCCCCAATTTAAACCAAAGCCATTAATCATGTACTAACCTCTAACGACCCCAAAGAGGAACTAGTACTTCACAAGTGCTAAAGTGCTAAAGACACAGCATTGTAGTTTATTTAGATCCAGTTTATTTTTAAAGTATGTTTCCTTCACCCTCTACTTGTCTCCTCTCTCTGGTGCCTTCTGGAGTCTGAGAATGTGTTAGGCTTCATCATTCTGCTAAAAGTGCCTTTGTTCTAATGACACGTCTGAGATGCTCATTAGCTCCCCCTGATGGCTGCAGTCACACACTGCAACAAGATGGAGTCCGTTCTTAAAGTTCCCATGAAGTGCCTTGAAACGCCAAGCGTTATTCGATGTGTTGATGTAATTTCCACTGAAACAGGAAACATTTTTAAATACCCAGTAACGTTTAGCTTACATTACAGCTCAGGCTTGACACACACACACACAAAGAAATTGTAAAAATTGAAAGCGAATAAATGTAATCTGTTTCCTTCTTCACCAATTTAAAGTTGGAAAACTGAATAACGCGTTCAGTTCGAACCGCCAAAGACACATTTCTCTCGCTCAACAACTCGACAACTTTGGCAAGGTAAATTTTATAATGTCGGGGATGCGACACTTCAGATTGTAGAGAGCCGTTGATTCTACAGAAAATGTGATGAGACACTGAAGTGCCGAATGATGTCATGAAAACCGTTGATCTGTGTCAGTGGTAGAGAGAGACCGTAAAATCTGAATGGATATATCTTCCAAATGCGAATTGTGTCATTGATTTGGAGCACACTCGCTTATAGATCACCTTAAGGCTAATATATTCATGCTAAAAGCCACAACAGTCAAATTTTGATTTCATGGGGACTTTAAGACATGCTCGTAAGTCTTAAGATCTGCTGTCAAATCTATCTATCTATCTATCTATCTATATATCTATCTATCTATCTATCTATCTATCTATCCATCTATCTATCTATCTATCTATCTATCTATCTATCTATCTATCTATCTATCTATCTATCTATCTATCTATCTATCTATCTATCCATCCATCCATCCATCCATCCATCCATCTATCTATCTATCCAGCCATCCAGCCATCCATCCATCCATCCATCCATCCATCTATCTATCCATCCATCCATCCATCCATCCATCCATCTATCTATCTATCTATCTATCTATCTATCTATCTATCTATCTATCTATCTATCTATCTATCTATCTATCTATCCAGAGATCCATCCATCCATCCATCCATCCATCCATCTATCTATCTATCTATCTATCTATCTATCTATCTATCTATCTATCTATCTATCTATCTATCTATCTATCTATCTATCTATCTATCTATCAGCCATCCATCCATCTATCTATCTATCTATCTATTATCTTTATCTATCTATTCATCTATCTATCTATCTATCTATCCATCTATCTATCTATCCATCCATCCATCCATCCATCCATCCATCTATCTATCATCCAGCCATCCAGCCATCCATCCATCCATCCATCCATCCATCCATCTATCATCCATCCATCCATCCATCCATCCATCCATCTATCTATCTATCTATCTATCTATCTATCTATCTATCTATCTATCTATCTATCTATCTATCTATCTATCTATCTATCTATCCATCCATCCATCCATCCATCTATCTATCTATCCAGCCATCCATCCATCCATCCATCCATCCATCCATCCATCCATCCATCTATCTATCCATCCATCCATCCATCTATCTATCTATCTATCTATCTATCTATCTATCTATCTATCTATCTATCTATCTATCTATCTATCTATCTATCTATCTATCTATCTATCTATCTATCTATCTATCTGTCTATCAGTTTGCCCTTTGTTTGTTAGGATATTGACCTTGATGACTGTGCATATAAGAGCCAAATCATTCTTAGAGTCTGTTGTCTCTTATGTCCCACATTTAAAAGACATCCTTGAAGTATTGACAGCTGAAAGACTTGTCTGAAGTAAACTGTTTCATCAGTGAATTAAGTGTCTCTAGTGATTGCCCCACTTTCTTGTATGCCTTTGATAAAACTTCATTTTGATTGTTAGTCATGTTTGTGGTGTTAATTAACTCAGTTTATTCGATTTTCTGGCGTGTACTCATTGGCTGATAAGCGGGAGAGGATCTGTGGCTGCTATTGATGAGGTCACTGCTCTGAATGATTTCAGGCAAAAAAAATAAAATAAAATTATAGGCAATTTTCTGTTTACTTGCAAGCATTTTATTTAGAAATTTGAAAATGGAAAAGTGGCCATTAAGTAGTGATGCAGTTGCCAGATTTAAGGAATTGTACCTTTGTACAATATAAGATCATGCAAAATTTTAAATGTGCTTCAACTTCATGAATGTAATGCTGTCTTTCTTTCACACACACACACACACACAGACACACACACACACACACACACACACACACACACACAGAACCTAACTTGCCTTTGCTTCCAGAATGGCAGTACAATCGAAATGCCAAGACACAACTCTCCGTGATCATCCCTCAGACCTGAAATTCTGATCTATCATCTATCTATATATTCATCTTTTGATCGCAACCCCAAATGTTTTCATTTATAGCAAAAATAAAAGACTTGGCCCTGCCATTCCAATACTTTCGGACGGGACTGTATGACTGCTACGATACGAGCCATTCACTAAATCTTGTAAACGACTCCAGAAACATCAGTAAATGACACATCGAAGATTTTTTAATGACCCTTCAGACTTTTGGGATTGATTCCTTGTTTGATTCAGTTGCATGTGTAAGTGTAATGGTTCATGTTTTCGTCAGTGTGGCTAACTGAACTCTGGGATTGTCCACACTGAGATCGACACGGAAGGACACGCTGCTTCAACTCTGATGCTTTAATAAAGGAACTGACACTGTAATAGAGGAGTGCCGAATAATGTGTACTGACTGATGGAGAATGTGTGAGTCATTAAACCAAATCGAGCAAATGTGAAGAGAGGAAAGTCACTGGTTTGTTGTTGAGTATTTGTCACTGATAAAGTTGGCAGAAAAATCGGACACAAAACACAAGAGGACTTCAGATCACAAGTTTTACTTCAGTGTGAATGTGTTTACTGGGTAAACTGTGTGTGTGTGTGTGGGGGGGGGATGGAGGGTTATTAGAGTTTGTGTAATGTTTGTGATATTGAGTGGAGGGTCTTACTCCAGATGCTGGATTTGATTCCACTGTTGGCTCCCATCCCATTGTGAGTGTCTGTGTAGTAAAGCAGATTCTCTATGGCCACCGTAATCAGGATATTCAGAGAAGAGAACAGGTCATTGTTTCTTTTGACTGTATTTTGGCCATTAAATACATCACTGTGTCAATAGAAAGGGGACTGGGGAAAATACTTATAGAAGTAATGTCCATTATTATTTTTACTGTATGTATACATTTGCAAGTACATCTCCTTTTTTGTAGATAATGGTTTTGAATGCATGTATGTACTGTCGATGAAGCAGGGTTCAAGCTGTTTCTAGAGGAGATGGAGAGGCAGGAACATAATTGGCCAATGTGCTATTGTGGATGTCCCTGGCCATCATGGTCATAAGTAATTGCGGGATTCTCCACTGTCATGCAAACCTGGAGCCATATAACACAGAACATCTTACATTTCTGGGAGCAGTAGGATCAGCAGCAGGCAGTGCATGTCGTCTGAGTTGTGTTTTGGGACAATGTGAGCTTTCACCATGGTGTCCGGATATGTGAGTGGTTCAAAATCAACCAGCATTTCATAAATCTCTGCCTTCCACCATACATCCCTTTCCTCACCCCATTTTTAGAGTTTTTCTCTTCATGGCACTGGAAGGTCTTTGACTATAACCCATATACAGTACCAGGGAAAACTGGTCTATGGTGACATAGGTGTGGAGTGTTGTCAAGGCTGGACCTGGACTTGGGTGTTTCCTAGTGTTGGGTCTGAGTCCACCTTTGTGGAATTCCAGTCGAGACCAAGTCCTTAACCAATCGAGTCCAAGTCCGAGTACAAAAGGGACCGAGTTGGACTCAAGTCCATGTCCTTAATGGTTGAGTCCAAGTTGAGACCAGATGAGTCCAGAAAGATTTGAAATTGCAATTGTGAACTCAACGCTGAGCTGGTAAATTCATATTTTAACTTTCACAAATCAACGGCAACATAAATGTAACAAAAAAAAGCCACTATTCCATCTTCCATTGCCATTTAATATTTTTATTTCATGTCATCAGCACCTCAACTAGTTTCCTATCAATACATGGTTTCAAAGAAAAAAAGGGATATAGGGGTATATACAGAATTTGTATTATATTACAAGTGCATGAAAATACAAATGGAGCTGTTTAATTATTGTATCACACTCTATTGTGTCCTCCAGTTCAGTCCTCTCCCCCACAGTTATATACGCTGAGAGAGAGAAGGACTACAGAGTAGAGTTACATTTAGCAGCATGTCATAACAACAAGCTTCATGCTTTATTACTGCTTTTAATCTGTCTATGAATGACAACAAACTCATTTCTGAACACAGCTCTGTTGTTGTAGCTTTTTTTCATTTTAATTTCTAAAATGAAATAGAAAATATCCCTATCAGCAAGGTTTATGACTACATTAACAAGTACATTTCAGATTTTACATGAAAATCAAGACTGGAATCACCAAATGCTAATGTTTAGGGGTGCGCGATATGACTACAATTTTATTTCACAATTATTCAGTTAAGAATTCTACCGAAATTGAATAATGCAATTAAATGTGAAATAAAATAGACTTCACTGTGTGACATATACAATGATTCTGATTAAATTTACTGAAGTTATTCAGTCAAATGAGTGATTTTCTCTTTGTCTTTTGTTGTTTGATTAACCAAGCGTAATAAGCCACTAAAGAGAACTCAGTGGAATCTATACAAGAACATTGGTTACGTATCTCAGCCAGCGACTTTACTTCTGTATAGCACGTTCCTATAGCGAAGTGTACTTACAGCAAAAAATTAATTATATATATATATATATATATATATATATATATATATATATAATCTGCTCATACTGATTATCTTGTACACACACTCAATGCTTTGAGTCATTATTTACATCCCATCTGTTTTCTCCCACAGTGTTATGCCCAGTTGTCCTAGTGTTTTTGTTTCGTTATTTCGGTGTGTTTAAAATAAATATTTAAAAAATCTGCAATTGCTTGGCCTCCATTCGCCAAACGCGTGACAGAACGAAAGACCGTGACTACCGAGGCAGTAGATTTTTTATTTTTTATTTTTTCCGGATTCAGCAGTTTGCTCCCACCCTCCCTCCCGATGGGTCTCATGGATTCCCCTATGTTCGCGGACCTCAAGGATTCCCCGCTGTTCAGCTACCTCAGAGTCGCGCAGCCGGTGAGTCCTGTGAAGGGAGGTCCCTCTGCCGCCCGCTATGTGTGTGAGGACGCTCCAGCTCCGGGCGGACTCATGAATTCACCTCTGTTCGCTGACCTCAGGGACTCCCCCCTGTTCAGCTACCTTAAGGTGCCTCAGCCTTCCTGTTCAGCTGAGGTCGTCGCACAGCCGTCCTGTTCAGCTGGGGCGTCGCGACAGCCGTCCTGTTCAGCTGAGGTGCGTACGGCCGTCCTGTTCAGCTGAGGTCGGCCCTCAGCATCCCTGCCCGGCTGTGGGCGCGCTCAGCATCCCTGCTTCGGCTGTGGACGTCGCCGGCCTTCCTGCTCGGCTGTGGACGTCGCTCGGCCCGCTTCCTGCTCGGCTGTGGACGTCGCTCGGCCTTCCTGCTCGGCTGTGGACGTCGCGCCGCCTTCCTTCTCGGCTGTGGACGTCGCTCGGCCTTCCTGCTCGGCTGTGGACGTCGCTCGGCCTTCCTGCTCGGCTGTGGATGCGCTCGGCCTTCCTGCTCGGCTGTGGACGTCGCTCGGCCTTCCTGCTGCTCGGCTGTGGACGTCGCTCGGCCTTCCTGCTTTGGCTTGGGCGTCGCTCGGCCTTCCTGCTCGGCTGTGGACGTCGCTCCGCCTTCCTGCTCGGCTGTGGACGTCGCTCGGCCTTCCTGCTTTCGGCTGTGGACGTCGCTCGGCCTTCCTGCTCGGCTGTGGACGTCGCTCGGCCTTCCTGCTCGGCTGTGGGCGTCTTCCGGCTTGTGTGGCTTCGCTGCTTTCGGCTGTGGACGTCGCTCGGCCTTCCTGCTCGGCTGTGGACGTCGCTCGGCCTTCCTGCTCGGCTGTGGACGTCGCTCGGCCTTCCTGCTCGGCTGTGGACGTCGCTCGGCCTTCCTGCTCGGCTGTGGACGTCGCTCGGCCTTCCTGCTCGGCTGTGGACGTCGCTCGGCCTTCCTGCTCGGCTGTGGACGCGTCGCTCGGCCTTCCTGCTCGGCTGTGGACGTCGCTCGGCCTTCCTGCTCGGCTGTGGGCGTACGCTGCGCCTTCCTGTCCGCTGTGGACGTCGACTCCGGCCTTCCTGCTTCGGCTGTGGACGTCGCTCGGCCTTCCTGCTCGGCTGTGGACGTCGCTCGGCCTTCCTGCTCGGCTGTGGACGTCGCTCGGCCTTCCTGCTCGGCTGTGGACGTCGCTCCGGCCTTCCTGCTCGGCTGTGGACGTCGCTCCGCCCTTCCTGCTCGGCTGTGGACGTCGCTTCGGCCTTCCTGCTCGGCTGTGGACGTCGCTCGGCCTTCCTGCTCGGCTGTGGACGTTGCTCGGCCTTCCTGCTCGGCTGTGGACGTCGCTCGGCCTTCCTGCTCGGCTGTGGACGTCGCTCGGCCTTCCTGCTCGGCTGTGGACGTCGCTCGGCCTTCCTGCTCGGCGCGGTGGTTTTTTCGTTTTCCTCTAAAGCATCGCTACCCTTTCCCGCTGCGCTCAGTGGGTCGCTCCCCTTCCTGCTCCACGGAGGTCTCCGTTCCCCCCTCATGCTCCGCGGAGCGTCGTTCCTCCCTCATGCTCCGCCGAGACGTCGTTCCTCCCTTGGGCCTCGCGGAGAACCCGCTCCTCTCCCTGGCCTCGCGGAGAACCTCGCTCCCCCGTGAGCCTCGCGGAGAACCTCGCTCCCCCGGTAGCCTCGCGGAGAACCAAGCTCCCCCGTGAGCCTCGCGGAGACCCTCGCTCCCCCCGCGCCTCGTCAGGTACCTCGCTCCCCCTTGAACCTCGCGGTGAGGCATGCTCCGCTCTCATGTCCCGTGGGGGATGTCGCCCCTCTTTCATGCTTTGCCAAGGACTTCCACCCGCTTCCTTGTGCCATGGTGGAAGCTGCTCGGCCTCCTGGTTCTGCTGGGGACTTTTGGCCCGGAGGCGGGACCCCGGAGGGGCCCTTTGATTTTGGGCGCTCAGGTGTGCGCCCCTTGGAGGGGATCTGTCACGTATCCGGAAACCCGGGACTTCAAGTCCCATCAGCCACTGCACTACACCACCTGACCACATGCACCTGACTCACGTTTTTGTTAATTAGCACCATTGTGTATTTATAGTCCTTGTCTGCACTTTCTCCTGGTCTTTCGTTGTTATAGACTCACGTCACTTCTGTCTCCGTGTTTGTTTTCTGCCATAGTGTTATGCCCAGTTGTCCTAGTGTTTTTGTTTCGTTATTTCGTGTGTTTAAAATAAATATTTAAAAAATCTGCAATTGCTTCGGCCTCCATTCGCCAAACGTGACACTCTGCCTCTCTAAGATACACTTTTTATACCCAATACTGATCTGTTACCAGTTAAACTAATTAGTTGCAAAACGTTGTTTTCTTTGTTCTATTGTGAACAACATGTGGGTTTATGAGATTTGCAAATCATTGTATTCTGTTTTTATTTACATTTTACACAGTGGAATTGGGGTTGTAGATCTGACAGGTTCTTACCTGACTCGTGTAGATTTGTGTGTAAGAAATGCTGCTGTAGTCATAAAGACGGTCCTGTGCTCCACCCACGACTCTTATTCACAACGTGCTCATAATGAATATCCTGGACACACACTGTGTCGTTATTCTTTTACACGTGCACATTGAAATGATTTATTATTACGTTATTCAGTGTCACCCAGAAGAGGAGGGATTCCATTTAGAGTAAAAGTTTCATCCTCATGTCGTCTCAGGGAGTCTTCATCTTCACCTCTGGCTCATTCATTCTACATCTACAGTAGATTTCTGTAAAGCTGCTTTGGGACAATGTCTACTGATAAAAACACGGTAGACATAAAGAAGAACTGAATTTATTTATTTATTTAAATCTAATGACCAATTTGAACACACAGTTTGCGAAATTAAAGTAAAACTAACTGATTTAATGTTATATACTGTATAATTAACATCAAAGCTTTGTTGAAGAAAACCTCCATTCAATCCAAAACAGTATATTGTTCATAATTAATTTAGCAATCAAAGCCATTAAACCATATAACCACAATAATCATAGTACACAACGATCTCACACTTTCTTCTTCAGTGACATTCTAATAAAAACAGCAGACCAACACTTCCCAATGTGTTTTTTTCTTCTCCAAGCAAACTATGTATAAGCTCTATGGGTTCATTAGCAGCATCTCCCTAAAACCAAAACACAAACAGAAGAAGAGATTTAAAATAGTAATAGAACATTTTATTCCCCAGTAATCTGGACAGTCACTGCATTACAACATACTTACGTTCTTTTGTCTTTCATTTTATTACTAGTGATTTTCATGAACCGTTTAATGTAGTCATCTATGGTCTGTAAAATAAATTTAAACAAAAAAACACAAATCTAACAATTTATTTTCTGCAGAAGGTTTATATAGTGTCCATCTGGACATCACAAAATAATCTCTCAAACATTGGGACATATCCCCATTAAATATTATCTTCTCACTTTGAAAATAAACAATTCAAAAACCAGAATTTAATCTGACTGAGAATCTGGGACAAGATATGAAAACTGCTCTCTGGAAGAATCTCACAGGGCTCGAGATTTTTTACCAATAAGAATGGACAAAAACCTCAGGATCCAGATGTGTAAACATAAAGACATATACCAGAAGCTGTAATTAGATGTAGACAATAAACTATGTGTCATTCTATCTAGTCATCATTGAGCCTTGTTTTCTCTTTAATACATATCATGTGACATGATCATGACCTTATGGCTCGTAGTGATTTTTTGTGAAGCTAAAAATGAATGGATCACCTTTAAATCCACATTCAGTAGTTCCAGGGCAAAATGGATACAGTTGTATTCTGAAACGTTGTAACATTTTGGTGTATTCCTCATTGCTGCTCTAACATTGGCTCTGAATGAATCCGGGATTCCCGTCTCCTTCCTATAAATTGCATATTTGTCTTGTCCACAGAACATGTCCACATGCACTTTGCTTACTTCACCTGGACCAGAAATGTTGCTGCAACTCGGTATGCTTGAAGAGCTTGGCTGAGAGGATGAGACTGGAAAAAAAAAGGTTTGTGAGTATATACAGTATAGTAAAATTTACACCTGTAAACAGATGCTGTAATGTATACACAGATATATCAAGTTAAATAAATATTACATCTCTGTGTCATTTGCTTTATAGGAATTTACATTATAGGAATATGTAGAGATTTACCTCTGAAGTGAATGATCTCCTCTTCCTCTTCATTGCAGTAAACTCCAGCATGGTAGTATCCTAGACCACCAGTTCCACCACTACTGCTGTCACATTTCACCATAAACAGGTCACCTAGTCGTGGTTTATCAGTGTATTGCCCATCACAGTCTTTGATAGTGGTGAAACCATCTGGTTCACAGCCGAGTGCAATCATCAAAAAATGTGAAGCCTACAAAATATATATATATAATCCACCATAGGAAATACTTTTAGTTAATAGCAGAAAACTGTGAATACATTATCATTCATGAAGTCAAACATAAAATATACTTTATTTTAATATAGTATACACTCTAGAAAATGCTGGGTTATTTTTTCAACCCAAATGCTGGGTTGAGCCTTTTGGGTCATTTAATCGGGCTGAATTGAGCCTGAATTGTGAATAACTTGATGGGAAAAAAGTTTTATTAACTGTATTAAATTATTCATAAATTTTTTTTACATACTTGCAGTTTCTTTTTAGTCCCTAGCATTTTGATGGCTCTGTGGTTGGCCATTTACATCACTTCCCATCATTTGGTTTCTCTTTCAGAGCATTGTGTAGCGTTCCAGACACAGTTTATGTGATGAGACATAAAGAGTAATATTCCAAGTGGAGTTAATGACACTGTGACTTAACACTGAAATTACGCACATCAGTATTTAGTAGTAGTTTAGATGCAAATGAATCCTGACATCAGTATTTAATGGTAGTTTAGACACAACATTAGTGGTAGTTTAGATGTACCAAGCACACAACAGAAGAGAAATCTGCTATATATTACATGCAGGTCATTTTAATCAAATGAATGTGGAGCTCCACATCCACTTAAAGTAATCAGATTATGAATACCAGGAACTTTCCTTGTGTTGATCATGTTGCCATCTGTGAATGCAGTCGAAACAAACTCTGCAGGGACACATCCACTCATCTCATACTTACTGCTGTTAAACTGATTGAAGTAGAATCTGTACGATGGGATTTCTTCCACTGTGGTCCAACTTCTAATGATATGTCACAGCTACATCATACATGTTAGGTTTCTACATAAGGCTATGTAAGCCAGGGCATTGTTAAAAATTAAAAGTAGTTACTAAGTCATTACCAAGTACTAAGTCATGTTTTGCAGTGGGGGTCAAATACATATTTCCCTCATTAAAATGCAAATCAATTTATAACATTTTTTTAACAGTTTTTCTGGATTTTTTTTGTTGTTATTCTGTCTCTCACTGTTCAAATAAACCTACCATTAAAATTATAGACTGATCATTTCTTTGTTAGTGGGCAAACGTACAAAATCAGCAGGGGATCAAATACTTTTTCCCCCCACTGTGTGTATATATATATTGTGATACTTGGATCATTTAGCTGATTTTTAATGAAGTAATTTCTAACTGTAATGAAATACATTTTTAATTTACCCCTCCCAACCCTGTATATACACATAAATACACATCAATGCTTATCTTAACAAACATAAATAAATAAATAAATAAATAAATAAATAACCAAATCCGGAAACAAACCACAAAAACGATATGTATGTGCTTCCATATATGTGCTTTGTGTTTTCTGTGGCTGCTGTAACCAGAGACTGAGACACAGCTAGTGTGAGTTTGAACTTGAATTTGAATTTAACCCCAAATCCCCAATAATTCGTACAGCTTGTGAGACATAATGGTGTTGTCCTGGTCAGCCATGATCTCTTTCGGTATCACCACTCGGGAGACAGAGATTTTTGACGGAGCTTTTCAGCATGATTTTTATGACGCAACATCTCAAATTCAAATTCCAGTTACACGTGGGCATGTGTGTAAACCTCATAATACTTTAATATCAATAATAACATTAACAGTGATGGGACTTTATAAAGCTGTAAGTAGGGAAGTTTCATTTTCAAATCTGGCGTGTGACTGAGCGCTTCATCATACTTCTGTCTTTTCCCTTCATGCAAACTATTTAATCTACTATTGAAGTTCGCCATCATACAAAGCAGGACAATCCGTTACAGAACACTGCCTTATTTAAATACTGATATACATCTCAGAGTATCTAGTAAATTAAATAAATGATATATAATCAACAATGGTTTTGACTCATTGGTTTTGTTGTTGTTCTGAAATAGATAAAGATGGATTCCGTCAGAACAGCACTGATACTACAAGAACACACAGACACTCACCATTGCTGTTATTCAACACCTTCACTGTAGAAAATATCAGAAAATATCAATTATACTGTCAATGACTGTTAGGATATGTGCTCTTCGGGTTACAATGTTACAATGAGAGAAAGGGAAACTACACAAAACGACGACGCCCTCGCCCCGCTACACCCATCCCACATCAAGCGCTTGGGAGAATTTGCCAAATGACATACAGACCGACAAATTTCATATATTGGGTTATCTCTCATTTATCCAAAGAAACGCAGAGTATATATCATGCTTGGCTCACAACAGAAACAATAGGTTAACTATTGATTGGAGAGGTGCAAATCCATATTTAACAAGAAGCATATCAATGTAAGAAAGGAACAACTCCATATATGGTATTCAGGAAGTGATGGAATGTGAGCAAATGTTATTCAGGAAGGTATGTAAATGTGGGGAGACAAAGGAATGTGCAAATGGTGATGGGCTTTATCTGTCTGTACCTGGTTAGGAAGATTTCACAGAGGAACAGTGGAACAGAGAGGGAAGAGTGTTTACAGTAAACTTGTCAATGACATCAGTAGTACATTTTTAATACCGACACACAGTAAAATCTCATTATAAAACTTTCAGTATGTTTACATGGACAACAATAATACAATATTAACCCGATTAAGACAATACTCTAATTAACAAACTACAATGTAAACAGCCATTTTTAATGACCTTAATCTGATTAAGGTAAGAACTTGCAGGAGCTTGATAATTATTCGAATAAATGCACCTGTGACGTGCATCCAAAGAGAAATACATCATTTTCATGTTAAGCATTTTCCTGCTTTTTTTTAAGCTAGCTAGCTTCATTAACTAGTTAGCTTAAAATGCTATCAAATAATAATAATAAAACCATAATAATAATAAATAATAATAAAAATGTCCAGAAATGGAGTTTTTCTTTTCGCTGCCTCAGGGCAACATTGCGTTCTGAAGGCCACTTTTAAAGGACCTGCTTTCTAAGATGTCCAACATGTGCTTGCATGTTATCATATAGTATTCACATGTATTTTTGTACAATATAAGCTCTAAATGTATTTGTATGTGCTTTTGTTATTTATTTTTATTTAATTTTACCATCTTGTTTGTCATTTCATAGATATGGCGGTGGTGACAGGTTGACTTATCAACAGATGAGATTGTGTGGACAGTGGAATATCGAAAAAGGAGAACATGCATGTTTATACTTTCAAGTTCCAAAATTGCACACAGTGTGGTGGAAATTTTGACAAACACCAGTAAACTCATCCTCTCAGGTTTAGAAGTTTATTGCAGACTATACAGGAAGAGAAGAATGAGAGCACTCTGGCACGCTTCTCTGCATCCATGACATATATACAGAAGGTACCAATGTACATCTGCACGTTTGCTACTTTCGATACGGAAGCCAAAACCTTTAGTTAAACGGTCCTGACATACTTTGTGGTTAAAAGTCGTAGCAGGTGTGCAGACATCTCTAAAGATAATAAAATGTTTGTGCCAGCACAAGTTCAGCATGAATTCAGTGTAACATTCTATACTTCTTTAGGCTAGATGACATGACCTTACATGGCCTGATATACAAGGACAGGAATAGAGATGAGTCTTTAAGAAATAAAAAATACAAGAACAGTCTGTGCGAATCTCAGAAAGATGTCAGGAAGAGAGAGCGAACCAGTAGTAGGATTTCCCAACTATATGAGGAGAAGAGAAGGAAGCAGGGCCCCACGGCTCCCATCCCTAACCAGGGTGTCCGCTTAGACAATATGTTACAGTGGAAAATAATGCGTGACAAGAAGGGAAGATGCAGGGTTCCTGGGCGCACAGGAAGACCTGAAGTGATATAAGACCAAAAAGTGCAATGTACAGCAGAAAAGAACTGCTTTTCACACAGAGGGAAATCTCATTACATGAAGTACATGGCATGAAACATTGCACAATACAAACCTATACCTGTATCAAATCCAGTATGTTAAAAGTGTTATTTTTCTTTTTTGCTTTTTTAATGATTTGATAACATTTTTTTTTTTAATTGTGATTTTGTATTGCTTTCTGAGCACTGACTTATTGTCTTATTGTCGCACAACTTTGCCTTGAGGCAACAAAAATACATTTTGTTGTGGTGGGGTGGGGTGGTTGTAACACAAGTAACGTAATTTTATTGACATCAGTAACATATAATCAAATTATATAAATTTAAAATGTAATGCATTACATTACTGCTTTATGTTACAGGAAAAAGTCATTAGAGAGCAGTAACGCATTATACCCAACTATGTGCAGCAACTGGCAAATGCAACTTTGTTTTTTACATTATTATTGAGGAACATGAATTGTTATACATAGCATACTATTTCATTGTTAATACATCACTGTATTATGTCCAAACTGTTTAGCTGCTAAAGGGGAGCGAGCCAAGACTGAAGGTTCTGATGACTCTGCTTCCCCATCCATGTACAAGCGAGGAGGAAAGGTCTTCAGATCCACCACTGAGGAGCCCTGGAGGTCATTTATTGACATGCTACCTGTAAGTTTTGCTTTAGTTTTTCTACTTTAATAAGGCTGGGCCTTTGTTCTGTTTGATATTCTTGATAACGATGAAGGTATAAAACAAAAAACAAACCATGAATGTAAAACAAAACAAAACCCAACAACCTATAAATGATCAAATTAAAATATAAACATAAAACCAAAACTCTATGTGAGAAAACAAACTGTACTGCAGATAAAGAAACACAACCATGGAAAGAAAAAAGAAATGTAACTGAAGAATAAAATATAAAGGAGAAGACAATTGAAAACATTTCATATTCAGGTTTTTTTCTTGGATCTATCTTTTTATGTATTTTTTTTTTATAAACCTGTGTCTTGCTATTGTTTGATGTCCATGAGAGTGGAATATTTTTGTGAATTTTTTTAACAAAATATCAAAAAGTTAAACAATAAAGACAATTTTCACAAACTTCTTTGCTCATTTTTTACCAAGGGTGCCAATATTAGTGGAGGGCAGTATGTGTGTGTGTGTGTGTGTGTGTGTGTGTGTGTGTTTGTATATAATGTACTTTTTTGCTGTAATGTTCTTTTTGAATATGATGTCATTACGTTTCGTTACGTGTTTTTTGCCAGCCAATTCCTGCATTGCTGATCATGGTTTCGAGTACCGATACTTCTGCCCTTTCCAGTGAACACAAGAGTGCACAGTAATCTCAGACAACTTAATCCAGATATTTATTCAAAACGCAAATTAATTTGAAGAACCAAATTAGCCAGAGCTCAATGATCACTATTAGAAGATCTGGCATTTGTCATATCATCTCAGATGTATTAAGCGAGGTACGATGAATGGACCCTTGATGTGTGCGGAATAGCTGTGCGGGTTTGTGAGATTTAATGTTTAAGACAATATCGATTAAAATAATATTACCAATGACAATATGAATAGTCTTAAATACTATTTTAAAAGAATGTTTTTATTTAGTTAGCCAATACTAATTTAAATACAACCCCAATTCCGAAAAAGTTGGGACAGTATTGACAATGCTAATAAAAACTAAGAGGAGCGATGTGTAAATGTACTTTAACTTGTATTTAAACAAAAAACGTATATAGACAAGGTATTTGAAGTTTTACTTAATCAACTGCATAGTTTTTGGAAGGCAAATGTTTATTTTGAAATTGATGCATGCAACACGTTCCAAAAAAGTTGGGACAGGGACAATTTAGGACTAATAGTGATGTGACGAGTTGAAATAAGAAGGTGATGTGAAACAAGCGAGGCAATCGTCCAATCGTAGCATATAAGGAACCTCCAAAGCAGGCCTAGTCCTTCAAGAGCAACGATGGGTCGAGGCTTGCCAATCTGCCGACAGATGCATCACAGCGAATAATCAAACACTTTGAGAACAACATTCCCCAAAAACAAGGTAAGATTTTGGGCATTTCACCTTCTACAGTTCACAATATAATTACAACCCCTATTCCAAAACAGTTGGGACACTGTGTGAAATGTAAATACATACAGAATGAAATTATTTGCAAATATCAGAAACCCACACGTTATTCACAATAGAACATAGAAAACACATCAAATTTTTAAACTGAGTAAATGTACGATTTTAAGAAAAAATAAAGGTAATTCTGAATTTGATGACAGCAACATATCTCACAAAAGTTCGGACAGGGGCAACAAAAGGCTGGAATAGTAAGGGTTTCTAAAAAGAAGCAGCTTTATATAGCTTTTTTAGCAATGGACATTGTCACAAAGCAGAAATCCGTACAGCAATTTAAATTCATCCCCAATAAGCAAGCCAGAGGCGACAGTGACAAGGAAATAAATCCCTGAGATGGCATTAGGAAGAAATCTTGAGAGGAACCAGACTTTTAAGGGAACCCAACAGAGAATAGTGCAACTGTAAATCATTACTTGTCTACAATTGTATATAGGACAATCATAAAAGAAAACCTGTTCCAGTCTGAGAGAAACTTGAATCTGGGGGTGGAGCGTGACCTTTCAACAAAGCAATGACTCTAAGCACAATGCTAAAGAAAGCGTGAAGAACCTGAACGTGTTGGAACAGCCCAATCAAATACCAGAATTCAATCTGACATGAGAATTGTTCTCTGGAAAAATCTCAGAAAGCTCGAGATTTTTATGAAGAAAAATAGATAAAAACCTCAGGATCCAGATGTGTAAAGATAGTTTTGTAATTAGATCCAAACAATAAACAGTGTGTCATTTTGTCTATAGTCTCCGTTGACTTCTTAGCTCTTTAATACATATCATGTGGCATGATCATGAGAATAAGGCTTGTATTTGTCACTTAATGGTGTCTGAGACGGAAGCAAGTGCAGGTTAGGTAGTTTAATACAATAATCCAAAGGATCAGGCAGAAATCAAGGTACACACCTGGACCAGAACTGGACTTGGGATGCCGTGAAGAGCTTGGCCGAAAGGGTGATACTGAAAAAATAAAAAATAAAAAAGAAATGCTTGCGAATAGAAACAATATATAAGACAATTTACATAATATCAGAACCAGTGTGATAATGATGACTACTATACTACTATAGTGTAAATAAATACTTATATGCTTTATTATACAGTATAGTGCTATGGTGTTTAATGTTATATAGTATTATACAGTGTTTAATATTCTGTTTAATGTCCCACAGCGTTTAGTATTATTTTGTGTTTAGTCTTATGTGATGTTATATGGTGTTTAGTATCTGGTAGTATATGGTACTTCATGTTGTCCACTTTAAAAATGGGAACCTGTAAACAGATGCTATAATGTACAAACTGATATATCAAGTTAAATAAACAATATTATAATAATATTAATATTAATATTATTCTGTCAATTGCTTAGCCAGAACATTACACAAATATTTAGAGGTTTACATGTTAACTGAATGATCGTCTTTTCCTCTTCACTGCAGCAAACTCCAGCATGTTGGTATCTTGAAGCAGGTCCACCACTACTGGTGCCACATTTCACCACAAACAGGTCTCCTAGTTTTTGGATTTCCAGTATATTGCTCATCACAGCGTTTGACAATGGTGAAGCCTTTTGGCGCAAAGCCAAGTCCAATCCAAATCTTATCCTGCAAAAAAATAAAATAAATAAATAAATAAAATCATCCACTACAGGAAATGTGTTTCATTAATAGCAGAATAAGGTGACTACAGTGCCCTTCACTTGTTTTGGCACCCTTAGTAAATATGAGCAAAGAACGCTGTGAAAATTTGTCTTTTTTTTAAACCTTTCGTTAAATATAAAATCACAAAAATATTCTGCTCTCATGGATATCAAACAGTTGCAAACAAAACACAGGATTATCAATATATATATATATATATATATATATATATATATATATATATATATATACAGTGGTGTGAAAAAGTGTTTGCCCCTTCCTCATTTCCTGTTCCTTTGCATGTTTGTCACACTTAAGTGTTTCGGAACATCAAACCAATTTAAACAATAGTCAAGGACAACACAAGTAAACACAAAATGCAATTTGTAAATGAAGGTGTTTATTATTAAAGGTGAAAAAAAATCCAAACCATCATGGCCCTGTGTGAAAAACTGATTGCCCCCCTTGGTAAAACATACTATAACTGCGGTTGTCCACACCTGAGTTCAATTTCTCTAGCCACACCCAGGCCTGATTATTGCCACACCTGTTCACAATCAAGGCATCACTTAAATAGGAGCTGCTTGACACAGTAAGGTCCACCAGAAGATCCTTAAAAGCTACACATCATGCCGAGACCCAAAGAAATTCAGGAACAATTGAGAAAGAAAGTAATTGAGATCTATCAGTCTGGTAAGGGTTATAAAGCCATTTCCAAAGCTTTGGGAATCCAGCGAACCACAGTGAGAGCCATTATCCACAAATGGCGAAGACATGGAACAGTGGTGAACCTTCCCGGGAGTGGCCGCGCCCAAAATTACCCCAAGAGCGCAGCGACGACTCATCCAAGAGGTCACAAAGACCCCACAACAATTTCCAAAAGAACTGCAGGCCTCACTTGCCTCAGTTAAGGTCAGCGTTCATGCCTCCACCATCAGGAAAAGACTGGGCAAAAATGGCCTGCATGGCAGAGTTCCAAGGAGAAACCCACTGCTGAGCAAAAAGAACATCAAAGCTCGTCTCAATTTCTCCACAACACATCTTGATGATCCCCAAGACTTTTGGGACAACATTCTGTGGAGATGAGACAAAAGTGGAACTCTTTGGAAGGTGTGTGTCCAAGTATATCTGGCGTAGAAGGAACACTGCATTTCATAAAAAGAACATTATACCAACAGTAAAATATGGTGGTGGTAGTGTGATGGTCTGGGGCTGTTTTGCTGCTTCAGGACCTGGAAGACTTGCCGTGATAAAAGGAACTATGAATTCAGCTGTCTACCAAGAGATCCTGAAGGAGAATGTCCGACCATCTGTTCGTGACTCAAGCTGAAACGAACTTGGGTTCTGCAGCAGGACAATGATCCTAAACACACCAGCAAGTCCACCACCGAATGGCTGAAGAAAAACAAAATGAAGACTTTGAGGTGGCCTAGCCAAAGTGTGACCTGAATCCTATTGAGATGTTGTGGTATGACCTTAAAAAGGCCGTTCATGCTCGAAAACCCTCTAATGTAACTGAATTAGGACAATTCTGCAAAGATGAGTGGGCCAAAATTCTTCCAGGACGCTGTAAAAGCCTCATTGCAAGTTATCGCAACTGCTTGGTTGCAGTTGTTGCTGCTAAGGGTGGCCCAGCCAGTTATTAGGTTTAGGGGGCAATCACTTTTTCACACAGGGCCATGATGGTTTGGATTTTTTTTCACTTTTAATAATAAACACCTTCATTTACAAATTGCATTTTGTGTTTACTTGTGTTGTCCTTGACTATTGTTTAAATTGGTTTGATGTTCCGAAACACTTAAGTGTGACAAACATGCAAAGGAACAGGAAATGAGGAAGGGGGCAAACACTTTTTCACACCACTGTATATATATATATATTTGATAAATATCATTGGCACCCTTTTAGTCAATATGTTGTGCTACCTCCCTTCGCCAAGATAACAGCTCTGAGTCTTCTCCGATAATGCCTGATAAGGTTGGAGAATACGTGGCAAGGGATCTGAGATCATTCCTCCATACAGAATCTCTCCAGATCCTTCAAATTTTGAGGTCCACTCTGGTGGACTCTACTCTTCGGTTCACCCCACAGGTTTTCTATGGGGTGGCCCATAAAAGGGACACTCACCTTATTCTAGTATTAATTAAAAGCATTTCCTGTAGTGGATAATTTTATTTTATTTTTTTTTTCTATGGGCCATCCCAGGTCAGGGGACCGGGATGGCCATGGCAGGACCTTGATTTTCCAATCACGGCCCATTTGAAGCTTTCTGGCAGAAGCAGTCAGGTTTTCATTTAATACCTGTTGATATTTGATAGTCCATGATGCCATGTATCCTAAAAACATGTCCAGGTCTTCTAGCAGAGGTACTTTTCCATATAGCTACTTCTCTGTGTGTACCAAAATCACCTCTGGTGTTTATTACTAAAAAGCTCTATTTTGGTTTCATCTGACCATAGAACCTGATCCCATTTGAAGTTCCCGTAGTGTCTGGCAAACTGAAGATGCTTGCGTTTGTTTTTGAATGAGAGTTGAGGCTTTTTTCTTGAAACCCTTCCAAACAACTTGTGGTGATGTAGGTGACTTCTAAGTAACTTCTACAATTCTCCGTTTGGTGGTGGCTCAATGGTTAAGGCTTTGTGTTTTTTGAACAGAAGGTTCAAGCTGCAGCACCGCCTGTTGGGCTGGTAAATGTGTTTACTGTTGGGCTGCCACTGTTGGGCCCTTGAGCATGGGGCAACACATCACGGCTGACCCTGCACTCTGACCACAACCTCCTCAAAAGCAGTGATATGTGAAGAAAAGAATTGTATATGTAACAATGTAATGTTTATGTGACCAATAAAGGCTTCTTCTTCTTCTGTGATTCTTGGAGATATTTTGGCCACTCGAACCATCTTTCAGTGTGTTGAGACAATATAGATACACGTCCATTTCCAGGTTGATTCATAACATTTTTATTGCCCTGAAGGTGGAAATGGGCATTTTCAATGCTTGTGCTATTTTCTTATAGCCACCTCCCATTTTGTGAAGGTCAACAACCTTTTGCTGCACATCACAGCTATATTCCTTGGTTTTACACATTGTTATGAATGACTAAATTGATCTATGTGGTTGGAAATACCTCATATTTATACCCCTGTGAAACAGGAACTTATGGTTGAACAATTTTTCTATTCCTAGTCACCCAGGTGTACAATATTATTTTTTTAAATGGGAATATACTTCAAATATATTTTTCTCATATGCATTCATAGGGGTGCCAATAATTGTTACACACCTATATTTAACAAATATATTTTTTTTATAAACCTGTTCTGTGTTTGAAATTATTTGATATCAATGATTGCAGAGTATTTTTGTGATTTTGTTTTTAACAAAAGATCAAAAGGTTAATCAATAAAGAGAATTTTCACAGCCTTCTTTGCTCATATTTACCAAGAGTGCCAATATTAGTGGAGGGCACTGTATACACACACACACACACACACACACACACATCGACTAGCCATAACATTAACCTTCCTAATATTGTATAGGTCCCCCTATGGCCACCAAAACAGCTCTGACCCATTGAGGCATGGACTCAACCAGATGTCTGAAGGTGTGCTGTGGCATCTGGCACCAAGACATTAGCAGCACATCCTTTAAGTCCGATAAGTTGCGAGGTGGGGCCTCCATGGATCAGACTTGTTTGTCCAGCAAATCCCACATATGCTCCATCGGATTGAGATCTGGGGAATCTGGAGGCCAAATCAACACCCTGAACTTTTTGTCATTTTCCTCAAACCATTCCTGAACAATTGATGTAGTGTAGCAGGGCAAAAGAGGCCACTGCCATTAGGGAATACCATTGCCATGAAGGCGTGTACGTAGTCTGCAACAATGTTTAGGAAGGTAGAACGTGTCAAAATAACATACACATGTATGTCAGGACTCGAGGTTTCCAGCAGAACATTGCCCAGAGCTTCCCACTGCCTCCGCAATAAAATAAATATCTCAGTCCCTATATCTCAGAGTGTCTAGTAAATGAAATAAATTATATTAAATAATTCACCGATGTTATCAGACAGCTGAAAATCATAAAACAATTATTGGCCGAGTTGTCCTGAAATAGATAAAGTAATCCTAGGTGAATTCCATCAGAACAGCACTGATACTACAAGATCACACAGATACTCACCATTGCTGTTATTCAACACCTTCACTGTAGAAAATATCAGAAAATATCAATTACACTGTCAATGAAATCAGTAGTAAGTTTTTAATACTGACATACAGTAACATCACATTATACAACAATATGAACACACAAAGATTGGACATTCGTATATAACTATAACTAAAAGACACTAGATACACTAAAGTGATCAAATAAATTCTACTTAACCTTTATGTTCAGTAATGTATCTTCGCTGCTCTTTCAGATCGATTGAAACAAGAAAACAGAAACTAAATGTATTAAGATGTGTAGACTAGCACGTTTTCTCTTCCTCTTACCTGACCTGTAAATCATTCTGGCTGCTGTGTATTTAAGCACAATAACAAATCGTGAATTTTCCTGCCATCGTTATTATTTTTCTATCTGGTCCAGTTTCTGTTCCACTTAGATCAAATCTGCTTTGTATTTTGTTTTCTTTTAATTCGTCTGGGTAACAATGGTACCAACTGTGTCCAGTGAGGGAAAGAAGTATTTGATCCCCTGCTAATTTTGTACGTTTGCCCACTGACAAAGAAATGATCAGTCTATAATTTTAATGGTAGGTTTATTTGAACAGTGAGAGACAGAATAACAACAAAAAAATTCCAGAAAAACGCATGTCAAAAATGTTATAAATTGATTAGCATTTTATTGCGGGTAATAAGTATTCGACCCCCTCTCAATCAGAAAGATTTCTGGCTCCCAGGTGTCTTTCATACAGGTAATGAGCTGAGATTAGAAGATGGATGGACATTCAAAAAATTTGTGAATCGTGGATTTAATCCTATAGCAATCAAAGAACACACCATTACTGAGGAAGAATGTCACCATGATTACATAACAACACACTATTTAATGTGTTAATTATGTTTTAGATTATGTGGAGTATCTGCCATACAGGGCTGTGTGAACGAGCTGTTACTATAGAAAGGATACCATATCAGAACAAGTATTAATATCATCATTACAGCCAACATTACTGTCAGAGTTGCTGTACATTCTGACCAATCAGATTTGAGAATTCAATAGCAACGTGATACCGATGTAAACTCTCAGGGCTGGACACAAATGAATGAAGGATTTAATTATAGAATGTACAAATAACACAAAAAATAATAATGCTTATAAATAATAAGCACAAAAACTGTGTCGTATGTTCATCATGTGTGTTTTATATTAACACATTATCAAGGAAATGTATAGTAAATAAAGCTGGTTTTAGAGATGTTACATCACCACCTCCCAGTTTAGCGTCTGCTCACACCCACAAATAATAAAGCACACATACAGTGGATTAAACTTATTTTGTAAGGAACTGTCTGGTCGGTCTGTCTGCTTGTCTCAGTTCATACTTCTCCACTACATATAGCCTTTTGAGATGGTCGACAGTTAGAGCCAAAGCTTCACACACCCAAGTGAATCAGTGTGAAGCTTTAACCAGCGAGTGTTACTAGCCAAACAGATGGAGAGTCAGAGAGAAGGAGAAGGAGGAATAGGGGAGAGATGGAAGGGCAGAAGGTGGGAGACATACGTCAGAGGGGTCCTACAGACTAAATAATTCAATGAGTGACTCTGAGCACATCGCAGTGCACTGAAATTCTCCTGTCAAGTCAAGTCATTCTGTGCAGTAAGACAGCAAGTGAGAAGCAATGTGATCCTGTACCTCTTGGAGAGCAGTGGTTTTCTCCTTGCAGAGAGAGGCCTTTAATTGCTTAGAAGTTACCCTGGGTTCCTTTGTGACCTCATGGACTATTACACATCTTGCTCTCGGACTGATCTTTGTTGGTCTCTACTCCTGGGGAGAGTAACAATGGTCTTGAATTGCCTGCATTTGTACACAATCTCTATGCCTGTGGATTGGTGGAGTCCAAACTCTTTAGAGATGATTTTATAATCTTTTCCAGCCGGATGAGTATCAACAACTCTTTATCAGAGGTCCTCAGAAATGTCCTTTGTTCGTGCCATGATACACTTCCACAAACATGTGTTGTGAAGATCAGACTCAGTGAAGATAGATCCCTGTTCTTTAAATAAACCAGGGTGCTCTCTCACACCGGATTGTCACTGATTGTAATCACCTGAATCAAATTCTACATTAAAATAACTGCTAATCCTAGAGATTCCCATACTTTTGCCCCTCACAGTGGATTTATTTTACTCAATAAATAAATGACCAAGTATGATATTTTCTGTCTCATTTGTTTAATTGGGTTCTCGTTGTGTACTTTTAGGACTTGTGTGAACATCTGAAAATGTTTTAGATCATATTTATGCAGAAATATAGAAAATTCCAAAAGGTTAACAAACTTTGAAGCACCACTGTATGGGTTTGAGGTAAAAGGGACAAATTTGATCACTTTCATCATTATACACTGTGTCACATGGCTTTTTGCTAAAGACTACTTACATTTATTCAGTCTTTTGTTCTGCCTTGCACTCATTATTTCCTTATTTTGCTTCTCCAACAGTGGTTTCTATATACTTGTTTTCCCCACTTCTCTTTCTCAGTAATGTATATTTCCTTCTCATTAGTCATGTGACCTGTGTATTCCAGCATTGTGGTTTATTTCTGAAAGGCTCAGATACCTCACTCCACCTTAATGACTCACTACTAAGAGTGCATAGCTGCTGCCACGTGTGCGAATAGTAAATGGACATGTGTAACCATCTGAGAGTGAGTCACTGGTGACAAAGCTGCTGTTTACCAGCACTTCGGTTCACCCCCTATGCCCAGTGCTCTCTCTCTCTCTCTCTCTCTCCCACGCTCTATCTCTCTTCCTTTTAATCTCTCTATGTCCATCATATTACTCTTCTTTCATCAACCTAAGTCATGGTAGAGAGCATGTATACTAGATGCCTTGGAGAATACACAAAAATAAACATGTTAGTTAAGAGAGAGAGAGAGAGAGGGAGAGAGAGAGAGAGAGAGAGAGAGAGAGAGAGAGAGAGAGAGAGAGAATGGGAATTGCATAATTTTTCCAGAAGCTACGGTTAGTCATGGAACACTGAGCACACCATTTTGGACACAGAAACTCAAGAATCGCTGAGTGAAAAGCAAGAGGCATGGCCATGCCAACAGGCTTGGGGCATGATATGTGCATCCCTGTCCAAGCCCTTATGAGGAAGATACTGATGAATCCCAATTGGCTCCCTATATGTACACTACACAGGGCAGGGGATGGGTATGGGTATGGGTAAATCACCAAACTGTCCTGTAATCCGTCAACACTGGACCAGTACAACACAGGGTATGAAATAATGGATTCTACACCCTTTGTGTCATTG
>CM022757.1:35841950-35919450 GCA_012411365.1 Ameiurus melas
ACACTCACACACCCATTCATACACTACGGACACTTTAGACACGCCAATCAACCTACCGTGCATGTCTTTGGACTGGGGGAGGAAACCAGAGTACCCGGAGGAAACCCCCGCAGCACGGGGAGAACATGCAGACTCTGCACACACGGCCCTGGTGGGAATCGAACCCCGGAGGTGTGAGGCGAACGTGCTAACCACTAAGCCACTGTGCACCCTAATAATCTAATCTATGTAATAATAAATATAATTTTAAAAAGTATATAAAATGTAAAAAAAAAATAATAATAATAAAAAAAACTACATGCATCTTTCATTATGTTCTTAAAATAGGACACTCAAACTGCTGTCTAGCTCCATTGGAGATGCATACAGTTTATCTCAGGTGCAAACTGAACACGTACTGATCCAATACTGAGTGTCCCATAGCCTCATACGGAACATCCTTTAAACACTCAGTACCGTTTGACTATCCAGTAAATAATTGTGGAAGAGAAATTATTTAAAATGTCGTGTCACCCTCACTTCTGGCTTGTTCATTAGGGATCTAAATCGACACCCAGATTTCTCTAAAGCTGCTTTCTGACTGTGTCCTTTGTTAAAAGTACTACACCAAATGCATTTTATTGCATTGATTAGAATCAGGGCAGATACTGGCCTGAAACACAAGTTCGATCGGATCCCCTAACACACATATGCTGTATAACACGGATTGTGCTTGTGGACAGGACACAATTTGTCCTGACACATGCTACCATCATGCCCGCGACGTTTGCATAACATGGCAGTGAGAGCTTGCAGAGAGCAGACTTGGTTACTTTGAGGATGATAAAAAAAAAATCAGGATTATTTGAAATCAAATCAGCGCTGTTACATTGTATAAAAACGGAAACAGTAGGATCAGCGCATCAATAGTTTGAAGATGACAGCATCTTATTGTACAACACAACTGTACAGGCAAATACACAGGTCAGGTCATGTGTATTGCAGAAGGGTAATATTAATCATTACTGTTGGTCTTGAATACTGTAGACCATCAGTACACCTCTACTTCTGAGAGGAGTTTGGAGTCACTGAAGGTATGGGGGATAGGTCACCTTCTGTTCTATATTTAGCACCTATTCCGTTCACCTCAGTGCACACACACACACACACACACACACACACTTTCTCTTATGTACACCAACTCTGCAATTTCAAAAGCATTTCTGCACTTCCTATACTGCAGTTCTCATCTCTCATCAAAAAGTAACTGTAATATATATATATAAATATTACTCATCTCATGGGAAATAATGAAGGTGAAAATTCTTATAGGAGTTATGTTTTTAGTGCCTTTTTTCCCCCCCTTACTTTATAAAACCGTTAAATCTGCAATACTGATCCTAACAGTGTTCCTTTGGTTCTCCGAGGCTCGGAACAAAAGTTACGTAAAATATGCACATTTTATTAGTTTATTGGTGCAACAAAACCTCAGTGTAATAGGAAGCACACACTTGACCAGAAATAGAAAGCCTCCCAGCAGATGGGTTTTGTTGGAATTTGTTATTTGCGATTTACAACTCACATCTAAAGGCACACGGGGCTTGGTGCTGTGCCTCACAACGCCAGGGTTGGGGGTTTGATTCCAGCTGCAACCCTGTTTGTGCGGCGTTTGTATGTTCTCCCCGTGCTGCGAGGGTTTCCTAGGGTTACTCTGGTTTCCTGCCCCAGTCCAAAGACATGCATTGCATGATTGGCATGTGCATGAGTGTCCGTAGTGTACGAATGGGTGTGTGAGTGTGTATGTGATTGTGCCCTGCGATGAATTGGCACCCTGTTCAGGGTGTACCCCGCCTCGTGCACCATGCTCCCTGGGATAAGCTCCAGGTTCTCCGTGACCCAGTAGGATAAGCAGTAAAGAAATTTGGATGGATGGATGGAACTTACAGCTTAAATCATTTTGAAATGCAGGCCATTGCTACAAAACAACAACAACAAAAAAGAATATTCTTTGTGTGTGTTCTTGCCATGACATCATCCATACACAAGCCTCTGTCTCAAACGAAAAGAGTTATTAGGGGTGGGTTTAATAATGAACTAACTAATAATAAGTCCTGAGTCCTATCATTTTAACCAGGAAAAGTTCAATATAACTGTATACAACTTTGATATTACTGTATAGTTTATGATTTTAAAGCTGAGAGATGACTGTTGGCTTGAGCGCAATCCAGTCTGAGTACTCCTTGCTTCTTCATTGATGTTAGACTAGGTTTCATGTGGTATTAGATTAGATTACATTCGGAGATTGTGGTTTAATTTATGGAAGAAGGCAGGCATTTCGAGTCAAAATGACGCTTTCGTTCCATTGCTGTGACAAATGATCAGTACAGTAGATTAATAAGTCTGTTCTGCTTTGATATATACAACAAAGACTGGCGCGGAAGTGCTGTTACACTGACGGCAGTAACATAGGCGCTGATAACGATTAAAAAACGAATGCATTTCAATTAATGCTGTGGTTTGGCATTTAAAGCTCAGTGAAGAATGTCGTGGAAGAATTTGATCTTAGGGGGGTGGGGGAAGCTTCGCAGCTTGCATCTTTCTTTAGGCTTTGTATGCATTTGCTCTCAACGAGAATGAGCCTCTTAATGACATGTGCACACAAACACATTAATCTAACCAGGGTATCAGAATGTGAACCATGTGGAGATTTATAGTCTGACTTCTATTTAGCAGACAGAAGTACCAAAACCACCTACTCACTATTTTCATTTTCTTGCCAGAATCCTTGCCAAATTATTTGATTCTTTATGTGAAATTCTGGTTTTACTGTTGCTGTGGATCCCACTGCTATTAGACGGCTATTTTATTAATCTTCACAATTATTATGATAAAATATGGCTGCAAGCAGCAACGGCAGATTCCTCCTCATTTCAAAGTCGACGTGGTAGAGAAATGTGTCCCACAGATACAAGAGGTCAGCGCATTTGTATCAATGACATGAATGACATGAAGTTCATTTTTGTAGCTTCCCACAAATGATCACTGTAGAGGAGAATCCATCGTGTGGACATTATGGGTTCTTGTTCTTGGGTTCTTGTTTCCCATGAGCAACAAGGCATGCTTACCATCTTTCAGACATTTTGGAATGGCGGGGACGAAATGCCATCTTTTTCAATATGTGTCAACTTTGAGGTGTGGCCTGTAGTGCCCCCTATACTATGTTTATGCACATACTTTCTGAGAAGTCTAAGTCTAGTCTCTAGTTTCAGGGTGCCACAGTAGAACAAAATTGACCAAAATTGACCAAAATTGACCAAGATTCATGGTTCTGGAGAAGAAGAATCGGACATAAAATGTCTGCCTAATAGTCATGTCATGCCTAATAGACTATATATATATATATATATATATATGAGAGAGAGTTAAATAGGTTATATAGCATATGTAACATGGGAAGAAAATGCAAATATAGGCTCTAACTGCTGTGCTTAGTGGTATTAATATATTTTAATGATGGAATTTTACAGCACAGCCTAGTGTCTCGGTTACATTATTTTTCTGTTGTCCCCATATTGGGAATGATTTTCTGTGAATGGAACTAGAAGTGAAATATGGCTAAAATTACTCACCTTTGGAAGAGAACAACAAAGGCACTTAAAGTCAATAAAGTAGGCTTTGATAGCTTTCCCCACAGTGCTGATTCAGGTTAAACTGGCAGAAAATGTATCAAATTTCTCATTTATAACTGCTATCCACATCCTGGAGAGAGCCAAAAAACATTTAAGAAGACAATATGATATGAACTCTTCACATCCGTGTGGGTAAAAGTTCCCAGGTTGTTTCATCAGGAGGAGAAAAACTATTTGTCATTATATTGAGATTAAGTTGATATCGGCTAACCTATTAACGTTTGTTGTAGAGATAAACTGTCTGGTTGTCCCATAATGTAGCTTGCAAGCTAACAGCTACGAGGCAGCATGATGGAGGATCTTCCGGAATTGCAATATTCCGAGGAGCTCGCAGTTTGTCAAGATGACAGCAGATTTTCCGCAGAATACATCATGTGACGTCACCACAACGCACATTCAGCCAAAGCCCCCTTTGATTCGCATGTGCTGAAAAGTTAAAAGGTCTCATTTACCAGCAAATATCACTGCGAATTCGCCAGTTTAAATAGTTTTCTTCAAAAAAAAACAAACAAAAAAAAACATCTCAGCAAATTGCATCTAAAAATCAAGCATTTTTTGGCCGCATCAATCACAAAAGCAATCTCAGCGAATTCGTGTACAGACTGGATTTAACAGTTGTGTTCTGGCCTCCTTCAGGGTCAAGTGAATGTATTGATTTTTGTAGAGAATTGATTTATATATGCTGTCTCATATGAAAACCACAGATTTGACAGTTAGTTAGTTGGGAGGGCTGCATCTGGAAGGATACCTGGCGTAAAACTCGTGCCAGAATCAAAATGTGGACGGGTGATCTGTTGTGACGACCCCGAGACAGGAGCAGCCAAAAGATGGAGAGAAAAAAAAAAAGTCAGGCTTGCCAATGCTAAAACAAGCTAATCTTTTCAGAGAGGCCTAAACAAGCCCACACAAGCCATACCGATTTATCTCCCCTTCCCAATTCCAGTAAATCCAATATCTTCTCACTTTTTGCTCCTATAACACATATAGTCCGAATATGTGGTCAGACAGAAGCAGACGCAGGAGAAGTGAGTGCCCCACAAAAATAAATCATGTCCAAAGTGCTATCGATCTAAAACCTTTTATAGTGCATTTAAAGAGGGGAAATCGTTTTAGCGGGGAAAGAAGGAATGGACATGTCAGTTGTATTCAGTGACCATGACTTAAAGTTGCTGTCATCAATTTTTTAAGAACACTTAGGTTAAACTGTCCCGATAGCTATCTATAAATTAATAAATTACACGATTATCTCAATAAAGATAGATTTTTTATAAAAAAAAAACTCAGGAACGAAACATCGTCTAGCTGTATTAGACTATCAGGAAGCTTTTTTTTTTTTTTTTTGCAAGCAGGCGGTCCGCTTAAAAATTTTGAGCATAAAACCCATAAAACAGGTATGCTATAAATGAACAGAACGTGAAGCACCAGTTTGATGAAGTAGGAGGTTAGAAGACTAGGATTACGGTGTAGTTATTAATGGAATGACTTGATGTTTGTCCAAGGGTTCCGGTTTCACCATCACATCATTTCATAAGAACACAAACCAGCTTCAGATAGTGAATTGCCCAGTGAAAAAGGACAGTACCCAGAAACGAACAGGACTAATACAGAGAGAAGACCAGCCTGAACAACGGTGTGGCTTTTCAGGTCTGAAGAGATTGGAATTGGAGAGCTTGGAGCTGAGCTCCCATTGCTTGTAGGTTGTTTTGGACTTTGTTGTCCTCCCTAAAAATTGTCATCCTCACAAACTGAGACCTTGTACACAATACAGTCAGTAGAATTAAACAGTGCTTTTAAAACAGTTTTTAGCTGTTTCTGCATGGAGGTGCCTTGCAGAACATGACCAATCCTGCAAAACCGGCCACTTCTACAAATTTATCTCACGGGTGATTCCAATGCCAGGTTAATATTATTATATACCTTGTGCTTATTTCGAAATAATTCAATATTAATCCTGCTACTTCAGACCTAATGAACGATATAGGCAACAGAAAGATTTGCATAGATGTCATACTGTAGATTAGTAGGGTTTTTTTGGACTTTTTACCCATTATGTGTGTTCAGATATGTAGACAACTTGGCTTTGACCCTTTAATCTCTTAATCAAGTCCAGTAAAAATAATAGGAAATGGATGTAGCTGTGAAAGTGATGAACATCATTCTGGACCCACTGATACTGTATGTCCAGGGAGTTTAAGAGGTCCTAAATATCGCAGCACATGTCAAGGGGCATGCTGTATTTGGAATCAATTTTATGTGACCTCATTATCAATACCAGTACAGCCTAATGTTACTGTATAACCATTTTAGATTGCCTGCTTATACTGTACTCTATTCAATAGTAATAAGCAAGACAGGAAATGAGCACTCCTTCTCTTATGCCTTTGCTGATGCAAGACAAAGCAATGCGGTAACATGATCGACACGTTTTGGGCGTATTGTTTTCAGATCAATATTTTAAGCCCCTCTCAAAGACCTTGTCTTCTGCTTGCTGATTTAATAATGGTTCAGCATTCAGTTTTCCACTGTGAGGTACAGGAACAACCAATCAACCACCAAATGAACCTTTTCTCTCTATGTTAACTCATATGAAGATGTAAAGGCAAGCTAAGAAGATGTTTTGTGTGTGTGTGTGTGTGTGTGTGTGTGTGTGTGTGTGTGTGTGTGTGTGTGTGTAGTAAATACTATAGAGCACGGGTGCCTGATTTTGTGTGAAAGTAAGTTAGCAAAGTTCAGTTTTAATGAAGCAGTGTAATGAATTATTAATTTGTTCAAATTCTTATTTATTACAAATTTGGCCCTCCACGTTCGATTTTACTTTGAAGAACGATGCACATGTTTATTATCCACAGAAACAGATTTTAACGCCTCAGAGTACAGGTAAGGAATATTTTATGGCAGTTCTTATTGCTTATTTGTAGATGATTAACATAACAGGCTTGCTGCACAGCTGATTATACCGGTATATGTGTCAATTAATGTTTTGAGTAATAAGTGAGCTATATTGATGTTCAGTGAAAAGGTTTAACCAAACGGCATGATGCATTTTGGGTTTGAAAGACAGCGTGGCTGCAGTCTGAGCTCAGGGGTATAAGGTGACAGGTGAAGTCACCTGACTAAGCAGTGCAGATTTGGTTCCATAGGATGAAATGTAATTTCACTCGTATTACTAGCATCATAATTGAATAATTTTCACTAGAACAGTCATAAACATATTTTATGGCAACGTTATTAATATTGTGAGATTGTTTAAAAGCCTTAAAATGATTGAATAACAAATAACAGGCCGTTCAAGTATTTGAGAAGGGGGCGGGGGTTTGGGGGGGTTTGTGGAATAACCATTTCTTCATGGAGCTCATTTTGTGTACAGGGGTATTATCAAGTTGGAACAGGTTTGAGCTCCTTAGTTCCAGTGAACCTTACATGGGTGTGAGGGTCAGGTGTCCACATAATTGTGAACACACCATGTATGTACTCTGTGCTATTTTATAAAAATTTGACATACATCACCCATTAAAGGGTTCTAGCCCTGTCCATTCGAGTTAAAATAATGTAGGTGCTGCATGTGAATACCGTTTCAAAACATTCTATCTAAGGGCACATTTATATCATAGAATCATGGGCGCCTATCTGCCAGTGGTCTTTTGGTGCTATACCCAGTATAAAGTGTTGGAAAAGAGATGGAAAGACATGTGAATTTATTCAAATGTGACTCAATCACATCCCGTCTTTGAAAGACAACACAACAAGGGCGAGTGGGAAAACACAGAAGATACAGAGAACCACTAAACAGAACGTGTTCATGGACTCTATACAGTACACAGCATGCGCATGGACTATATACAGTACACAGCATGCGCATATTATATAATTTGATCTGGTGCTGGTGCAAATACTTTCGGAATTCACACACACACACACACACACACACACACACAGAGGAGATGCTGTAAGGCTCGGTGTTAAAGCTGAGAGTAGAGATGCAGAGCATGACAGTGAGAGATGCTAGTTTATGGCGTGTGATTAGGCTCTTCATTGATCTGCTGTGTAAAACCATCACTCCTGCCCACTGAACAGAGAGAGAGAAGTAAGAGAGGAGGAAAAGAGAGTGATTGATGGTCAGGGAGAGAAATGAAAGGGGTAGGATGTGTACCTTATATTGACTCTGAGCAGGAATAAGCCTCATACTGTATGCGAGAGACAGAGAGAGAGAGAGTGGATGCCAGGGGGATTAGACCATATGCTGCATACTGCCTTGACAAAAGGACGGTTTTCAGTTAGAAACAAAGACAAAGATAGTGAGAGATCTAAACTCATAGTATGTAATTTACAAGGTAAAAATACTTCAGGTAAATGACTTTACAGGAGAAACCATTGGTCTTTATTGTATTTGGCTTTTCATGCTTTTCAGTGTTTCAATAACCCTAATTGTTGGTGCCAGACAGACTGGTTTGAGTACTTCAGAAACTACTGATCTCCTGGGATATTTACACGAAACAGTCTCTGGAGTTTACACAGAATGGTGCGAAAAACAAAAAAACATGGAGCGAGCGACAGTTCTGTGGGTGGAAACGCCTTATTGATAAGACAGGTTAGAGGAAAATGGCCAGATTTGTTCAAACTGCTAGGAAGGATATAGTAACTCAAATAATCTCAAAAGTACTGTAACGCAGCACATCTCAAAAAAAAAGTATGTCAAAACATCAAACCATGAGGTGAATGGGCTACAGCAGCAGAAGACCACACTGGGTTCCACTGCTTATGAAAGTTCTTGTGCCATTGTAAGATCATGTTTGGGCACTAGCAAATTGATGCTCTTGATGGTTCTGCCCGTGATACTCCTAGAAACTCTGGGTGGGATCCAGACCTGCTCACTCTACCTGTACTCAATCTTCTAATGACATACATGTACCTTGATATTAGTTCCATTAACTCCATTCTAAATGTCTTTGAGTTTAATAACTGAATAATAAGTTAGGATTATAAGGGGTTTATTGCTTGATGGCTTCCTCAAGTTAACCACCCACAATCTTGGTGAGTTTAGATATGGATAAACTTAGATAATTGCCTAACATTTAAAATAGCTTACGTTATTGTCCATTTTATTGCAAGCTATTGTGATATGGCTGGAATTAAATTTTTTATATGAATGAAGTTATAAGAAAAGGACAAACACTAACCTAACCCATAAGTCCAATCTTAACCTTTGAAGACTTTCATATAAATTGATACTTGATATTTGATACGAATATCTCTATGGTTGTATACTAAGGATGTCACTAGGGTTAATCGAGATATGACAACACTGGTAATACCGGTATCACCAGCTATCATGCATTTTACTTTTGCTTTCGAATTAGTAATTAGCAATTAGCAATTGCTTGAATGGTGGGTTCATTATTATTCTTAATGAAAATCACAACAACAACAAAACAGTACAATAACAAACATCAAACTTTTGAAACCAAATCTTCCGCCATCGTTTTGTCAGTCAGCTTGCCTCACTCTTCTGGTCAGTCAGCTCGCCTCACTCTTCTTGTCAGTCAGCTCGCCTCACTCTTCTTGTCAGTCAGCTCGCCTCACTCTTCTTGTCAGTGAGCTCGCCTCACTCTTCTTGTCAGTCAGTTCGCCTCACTCTTCTGGTCAGTCAGCTCGCCTCACTCTTCTTGTCAGTCAGCTCGCCTCACTCTTCTTGTCAGTCAGCTCGCCTCACTCTTCTGGTCAGTCAGCTCGCCTAACTCTTCTTGTCAGTCAGCTCGCCTAACTCTTCTTGTCAGTCAGCTCGCCTCACTCTTCTTGTCAGTCAGCTCGCCTAACTCTTCTTGTCAGTCAGCTCGCCTCACTCTTCTTGTCAGTCAGCTCGCCTAACTCTTCTTGTCAGTCAGCTCGCCTCACTCTTCTTGTCAGTCAGCTTGCCTCACTCTCGCCACGAGCTAAATTAAATCTGACTCCTGCTCATCTGTGCAGCGACTATGACTCATTCGTCTCATTTATTACTGTAAAAAAGCCAAATGACAGTGGGGGCAGTGCCGCGGTGGGCAAGTGATGTAATCCTGTGCGGCTGAACACTGTGTAACACAGTGAAAACCGTCTATCACGGCAAGTCTATTGTATAGTGTTTGTCAGTTATTTATTATTATTGGAGACATTTATTTAAACTCAGATTTGATTGTGTTTATAGAGTATGTAGCATGTAAAACACTAGTCATATAATTGGATTGAGGAGGAATTATTTATCCAGAGATCCAGAAATATACGCTTACGATGAACAAAGGATGAAAAGCATGCCTTCTACTGATCAAAAATCATAAAGCAATTGCCTGAATAATGGTCATCAAAAATTGAGATTCTAGTATTGAAACAATTGTATATTTCAGCTATTGCCAATTGCTGTTTATCGCTAATTACTGAATTAAATATGCTTCATAAAGACATACTGTAAGTAAATTCTGCAGTGGTAAACTCATGTCTGACTTTAAATATAAATGACTTTTTCCAGACATAAACAGAAGGAAGTTTTAGAAGACAATTCCTTTATGAAAAATTCATATTATGTTATTAATATACATCAAATTCTAATACGATATTGTTTAATTGTTGCAATTAATGACAGCTCTTGCACCTTAGAGGTTACTGTTAGCTCTGTTAGCTCTACGTGATAACCGGGTTGTGTTTTCCTTTTATAGGAAGCCAAGCTGCTGACACAGAGGAGCGACTGGTTGAGCATCTCCTAAATCCTGCTCACTACAACAAACTGATTCGGCCAGCAACAAATGGCTCAGAGTTGGTGACTGTGCAGCTGATGGTCTCACTGGCACAGCTGATCAGCGTGGTGAGGACAATTTTCCATTTCAAATTACAAAATGTGCATGAAAAATTACAAAGTGTATATTACATATTTCTACTGAATATTAAATATTGATTTTTAAGATAACTAAATATTAAGAACAGCTAGCTGTAACTGAGTCCGTCTAGAAAGATACTCAACTCAACTAACCAGCAACTTCAGAAAAATTAAAAAACATATATATTTTTTTAAATAAAAGTATTTTCATAGCTTTCACATGTGACAAAATAATTGTGGTATGTGAAAGGTAACTGTGGTAACCTCTAATGACATATAACTCTATTACTTATTACTCTTATCATTGTCCTTCTTACGAGGGCAGATTGTTCAGTATATCTTTGTTACTACATACGCACTGACATGCTTGAACGTTCTAATTATTAAATAAGACAGCATGAAGAGTATGCAGATAATGAAATAAAACTGATTGGCTTGAACCATAGTAAAACATGACCAATGATAGACCCTGTACCTCAGTGAAGAACAGTTATTGCATAAAAATGGAGAAATGTTTTGAAATAGATGAACAATTATTATTATTATTATTATTATTATTATTATTATTATTATTATTATTATTATTATTATTATTATTATTATTATTATTATCAACAATAATAACAAGAGCAATAACAAATATAGCATAGTGATATGCCGGGCCTAAGCAGACTTCGCAAATATTGCCCCCAGTGGCCAATTCTTGCCAAGTTGCCTAGAAAAAAAATAGGCCATAGATTAACATCCTTATCAAGTTTGTAACAATAGCTCAACGCTTATCAGTCTTGTCAAATAACTGCTGAAAGCTTATGCCTGACAGCGGTTTTGTTTTTTAAGTGACCCAGTCATACCTAAAAAATCCAGTTACGGCTCAATTAGATTTTCGGTTACTTCAGTTAACCGTGAACATGCCTTTCAGGTTTTGTGGGACTCCATGCAACCAGCCCCGTGTTATAGCTGTTTGTATAACCCTTGCTCCACCTCAATAGTGGACATATTCTTTACAAATCTGAACATGTTTTTAATAATGATTGAGGTTTTATTAGGGTTTGAGGTAATTATTACTGAGTAATTTGAGAAAAGTGAATATATATATATATATATATATATATATATATATATATATATATATATATATATATATATATATATACACCACGCCCCCCATGTCTAGCCATACAATAATGAGCTACAGCTTTTAAGAATAAATTAGGCTTTGACCCACTAGAATTGATTGGCATATGGCAGCCAAATTGTTTACAAATGTGAATTAGTTGTTTTTTTTTAGCAATATTTAGGCTCAGACTCTGCTGAGTAATTTGACAACCAATCTGTGACGATATCACAAATATCCTAGGACAAGTTCCCAAACGTAAGTTTTTGAATATAATGGCCCAAATTGCAGACTGGGTTAATATTAGCCATTGGAAAAAGAATCAGAGGAAAAATAATTCGGTCTCTAGGCCTCAGGGTGTTCAAGATTTGGGCTAAAACTTTCAATGTTGAGCTAGAGTGCCACCATCAGGCCAGTTGGGCCCATTGGGCTTGTTTGAGTAGTGAGAGGGAGTACTATCTATTGACAAACTTTTAATGTCAGTACAACATACGGTTTGGTCTGCACAATTTGTTTGAGGAAAAAAAACAGATCAAAAACAAAACAATAGGGTTCCAACACTTCGTGCATGGACCACTAATATTGCACCATTCCCACACGCAGTGTGTCCTGTAAATGAGAATTAAACAATATATAATGGCAAATTGTCACATCTCAGTCTGTACTGGTCTCCATTGAAACCCTGAATCGTACAGTCCACTGCACATAACAGAACCACAAACACTACCATACCACCCATCTCATGAGACCCAGATCTCCATTAGCGATAGTGAGACTTCTTATCGGCCCACCTGTTCACACTCATACACACTCCCATATATAGACTTCTGAAACAAATTTTATTTAACAAACTTCATTTCTGCAAATAGTTCACAATCATACACAGCTCACAAGGGAACTCCTCCAAACACCTGACTGTGTTTTTCTCATGCAAGCTCCTTTTGAGAGGAATTTTATTAATGGAAACTGAAAGCTGTTGGCAATAGAGCTATGGAATAATGGAGGCATTGGCTAGAGAGGACATCACTGGTATTCTCAGATCACAGAAACCTAGAGTACTTGACAACTGTTAAATGACTAAACCCTCTTCAAGCCAAACGAGAACTAATTTTCTTCCCTTTCAAGTGCACAATTTCCTGCATACCATGCTTGAAAATCCTCTCAACGCTATATTCATCACACTCCAAATCCTAAGAAATCACTCAAGTTAGAGAAAATCATCCAGCATCTCCTCAAATGCCCTGAAGGTCAAATCTAAGAACACCCACATTTTTGTGACAAGCTCAACACTTGGCCAATGACCAAGACTCATTAACTACTGGAGACAAAATACTTGTGGGAAACCATGCTGGCAGATATTCAAAAAATTTATCGACATGCTCCACATGTTGCCAGAACTCTTCCAGCAGGAAGGTTTTTTGCCTCTACCCATTCCTCATCACAAGTGATGAGAAATATATTTAGCCATCATTTTCATCAAAGATCTGGTCTTCTAGATACACGCCACAAATTCTGACCACTTGTCAGAAAACTCTAAAACTGATTCCAGTCCACAGCCTTTGAGACTGCAGAATTCAGAACTTTTTCAGATCTTTTGGAATTCGTGATAACATCGTGTCCTCGGTGTATATTCCAGTTGTGAAAGGTGTTGATGGAAAAGTTAGGGAGTTCTATCAGTGTCAACTCAGGATACCAGTCCCAGGCCAACGGACAAGTGGAACCAGCCATGTTTTATTGACAGAACTGAATATCTGCCCGTTAATTTTCTTGAGAAAATAAAGCATGCAGTCATGCCAGCAGCACATGGTGTGAACTGAACAGAGTGTGTGAATTGTGTGTGAATGACACGTGGTGTGAATTGAACAGAGAGTTGTCAGGTGGGAATCAAAGCTGCCCAAACACTCACCATTCATTTTATTAGGAACACCTGTACACCTGCGCATTCGTGCAGTTATCGAATCAGCCAATCATGTGGCAGCAGCACAATGCAAACAATCACGCAGCTACAGGTCAATGTTCAGTTCATGTTCAGATCAAACATGAACTTTGATCGTGGCATAAATGTATAAACTCTAGAGACTGATGTGTGTGAAAATCCCAGGAGATCAGAAGTTTATGAAAAATACTCAACCAGCCCATCTGGCACCAACATCCAAGCCACGGTTAAAGTCACAGAAATCACACTTTTTCTTCATTCTGATGTTTGATGTGAACATGAACTGAAGCTCTTGACCTACATCTTCACGATTTTTTTTTTGTTCATTGCATTTTTGTTTCTGCTGCCACATGATTGGCTGATTGGAAAGCTGCATGATTGAGTGTGGACAGTGAGTGTATGTTTAGTTAATAAAATGCTGTTGCCTTTGCAGTAGTCAGGTGACCTGTGCTATGCTGTCACTGTCACTGACTAATTGACAAACTAAAACATTCTCTCCTTCTGTCGAGCCACACATGATTTTATGGAGATGCTAGTGATCCTGACCCTTTCAGCTCTCCGGACCGGCCTGATCCATCCTGATGCCCTACCTCTGGATGGAGCTCTCATCGACTGGAGGCTACATTCTGCCACCGAGGACGACCCCAAGCAGTGCAGCCTGGAGACTGCTGAGGATGGAGCCACGTGAAGTATCATGGAAATGGTTTTGGACGTCAATTCCACATGGACATTCTCGCTGTGGTTGCTGGGACTACGGTTCCTGCTATGGCCTTAGGACTGCAATTAGTACATACAATGTTGCACTCGGGTCTCGTTTAGTGAACAGTGGACTAGTTCAACAAAACAGACTTCATATAAAAACCATAATGAACTTTCCTTTACTTTCACACTCTGCGTTGTTTCCCAGATGAGGACGGGTCCCTTTCTGAGTCTGGTTCCTCTCAAGGTTTCTTCCTTATATCATCTTAGGGAGTTTTTCTTCACCACCGTCTCCACCGGCTCGCTCAATAGGGATAAATTCACACCCTTAAAAGCTGTATCCTGTATTTATATGTTTCTGTAAAGCTGCTTTGAGACATTGCTCACTGAACATTGTCTGCTAATTGACTGTTGCCTCCTCTGTGCCTTTAGTGCACTTTAAATCACAAACTGTGTTACCTAGGCTGCAAGCTTAAAGCTAATGCTTCGTAATGGATCTCTAGGGGTTTGGTCGGCCATGGAAGATGAATTAATTGATATTTTAGTATGTTGCCCTACTGTTTTTAAGCTTATAACAACAACATAGTCCATAATATAACGGATTTTGTTCATTTATGACTGTATTTATGTTGTTTTAATGTAATTATTGTTATATACTCATTGTATACGAATAATTAATGTGCTTCTTGAGATTCTGTTGATGTAGTTTTATTGTAAAATTGCCATTTTAATGATAAGTGTATAGTGTTACCCATTTACTTATGTCTGAGTAACCAGACTGATCTGTTTTATGCATGTCTGTGTGTGTTGACAGCATGAGAGAGAGCAGATCATGACCACTAACGTCTGGCTCACTCAGGTCAGTCTCTACTTACAAACACATACCTTTCCTCCACCTCTAACACTGTTCATTCTTCATGCTCACAAACATACACACACATGTGCACATCAACACGAATGCATGCATGAATGAACTGAGGTCAGTAGCACCTGAGCTGTGTTGGGCAATGCCAGCTATTTGCTCACACACTTCATACACACACACACACACACACACACACATATACACACATATACACATACTCAGAACTGAATCGTTTGATCATGCTCTTCATGGTTAAAATATCTGGCTTGGCAGGAGTGTTGCCTGCTGTCAGTAAAGCACTGCTACTCTGCCTTCATAGCAGTGATTGTCATCTACTCTCGCTCAGCTCTGTGTGTGGGTGTGAAAGCTCAAATTAAATTAATTTAATGGCTCTTTTCTGCACAAGGCCAAACAGGATGTATGCTAAATGACCATCAATATTGCTGGACATTTATTAGTCCTCCAATTCTGTACGTGTGTGGGTGTTAAGATGACAACTTTTAGTAATGGCTTTCAATGGTCTCATCCAGAGTATCTATCAAAAGTGATAGCATCATGTAATTTCTCCAACTTTCTAATCAAGAAAATTCCATCATCACTGCTTAACATGAGCAGTTCGGATAATTCTGAGATTAGATTAGATTAGATTAGATTGTCATCGTGCAGATTACAAATACAAAGCCGACAAAATGCAGTTAGTATCTAACCAGAAGTGCAAATAGAACGTAGCATTGAGTGCATGTAGTGCAAGAAAGAGACAAGTGAGGTAGGATGCAGTAAAGTGCAAAGTGACAAACGGTGCAAATGTTATGATATAAGAGTAAATGTGGCTCCAGATACATAACTTAGTGTAATCCAAGACAGTACAGTACAATTGAGAATAAAATAAGAATGTGTGAAACAGTATATACTGTAGTCAGTTCATGTGTAAGTTCGATTGGGTGTTTGAAGGAAGGAATTGTGCTGTAGTGAGAAGTTCAGCAGATTGACAGCCATGGGCAAGAACCTGATCCTTAGCCTACTTTAGAATGGGAGAGGAATGAACAATCCATGGTTGGGGTGAGAGATGTCCTTGATAATGCCTCTCACTCTCTGTATGTAGTGTTTGTGATGAATGTTCTCAATGGAGGGTTATCTAGGTATCGGTGATGTGTTGAGTAGAATTAACTACCAACTGGAAGGCCTTCCAGTCAGAGTCTGAGCAGCCACTGCACCACACTGTGATGTCAGTGTGCTCTTCATGGTACAGTAATAGACGTTCACTAGTACAGTACGTGAATAGGCAGGTAAGCTTTCCTCAGTCTCCTCTGGAAGTATGGATGCTTTCACTCCTTCTTTATTCCTTTGACATGTGGACACCCAGGAAATTAAAGGTCTGCGGGCAGTCCATGATGAGCCCGTTGGTCTTCTGGCTATTGAGGGCCAGGTTGTTGTGGGCACACCACACATCCAGGTGTTGGACCTCTTTCCTGTAGGCCATCTCATCACTATCACCGACCAGGCTTATCACCATGGGGACATCTGCAAACTTGATTATGGAGTTGGAGTCAAGAACAGGTACACAGTCGAGTGTGAAAAGGGAGTATAGGAGACAGCTAAACATGTAGCCCTGTGGAATGCTGGTGTATAAGGGTGTAAGAGGTGTAAGACGGTATAAGAGGTGTAAGGGAGTAAGAATTGTGGTTGTCAACCCCAACAGACTGCATTCTGTTAGTAAGGAGGTCTAGGGATCATCCTCTCAAAACACTTGGTGACGACAGGGGATGAGGGTGACATGAAGGAACCAACCAACTGATCTGCGCAGTCCCTTATAGCTTGGACAGGAATGCCAGCGGCTTTGAGCACATTCACTCTGCACAGACTGGAGCACACATCACTGGTGGAGAGTGTGAGTAGCAGGTGGGACCTCAGTTTTGATGTGAGGTTCTGTGTTTCCCTGAGCATAGAAGGTGTTGAGCACTTCAGGGGGAGGAGGCATCAGTGATTTATGGAGAAGTGTTAATATGTGTCAAAGGTCAGAGTTTTTGAAGTTGTCCTTCATCTACAGTTAATACTCATAGTTTGCTTTCATGATTCCGTTTCTCAGGTTGGCTTCTCATGGCTTCTGATTGGGAAACGTGTTATTTCTCTTAACACACCTATGGGATGATGTGGTGAACTGCAGTGATTATGGTACATGTGAATTCATGGGGCTGTTAGAAGGGTCTACATTTAATAAATCAGAACTCAGTATAAGCAGAAAAGTGGGTCTCACTAAAAACGGTGTCCATACACCAAACTTTGCTTACAATGATACAGTCCACAGTCTGACTTCTAACTCAATCACACTGTTTGGCATGTTACTGGCAAGCCTAGTTTCCATTAAATTAGTAACTTTGCTGAGCCTCAAGGTGCAAGCACCTCCATCTTGGTCCATGAGCATTTGAATAATTCTTATCTATAATTGTATAGCGGCTTTCTTAACATCATTTTCTAAACGTATCTGTTGTTTGGTGGATTTTGATTGGTTTTGCTCAGGAGTGGCAGGACTACCGTCTCACATGGGACCCAGATAAGTTTGATGGCATGAAGAAGGTCCGCCTTCCCTCCAAGCACATCTGGCTCCCAGATGTCGTCCTCTACAACAAGTGAGTGCCCTGCCCTTCTGGAATTTAGTCATCTGTGTGTGGTTCACTCTTAGTTAACAGTTTACACTTACCTATTTTTATTATATCCAAATCACCACTCTCACCAATATCTATTGTAACACAAATATACATCCATATATATTGCATATAAATGATCATAATTCATAAATAATTTAGACACGGGGTGGACAGTTCACAATCCATCCTACAGTTCACACCTTAACATAACAGTGGCTAACCTATGGCTAGCCATAACTAAATTTAATTAGCATAGGCCAGCTCTCTCCACTCCAGTAAGGAAAGTTCACCCGCCTGTTATTATTCTTCTTTCAGTGCTGATGGGATGTATGAAGTGTCCTTCTACTCCAACGCTGTAGTCTCATATGATGGCAGTGTGTTCTGGCTGCCACCAGCAATCTACAAGAGTGCCTGCAAGATCGAGGTGAAACACTTCCCATTTGACCAGCAGAACTGCACACTGAGTTTCCGCTCATGGACGTACGACCGCACAGAGGTGGATCTGGTGTTGCGTTCCGATGTGGCCAGCATGGATGACTTCACGCCAAGTGGTGAGTGGGACATTATTGCCCTGCCTGGGCGACGCAATGAGAACCCATCAGACCCAGCCTACGTGGCCATCACGTATGATTTCATCATCCGTCGCAAGCCACTCTTCTACACCATCAACCTGATAATCCCATGTGTGCTGATCACATCACTGGCTATACTGGTGTTCTACCTGCCATCAGACTGTGGCGAAAAGATGACGCTATGCATATCCGTGCTGCTAGCGCTCACTGTCTTCCTGCTGCTCATCTCTAAGATTGTGCCACCTACATCTCTGGATGTGCCACTAGTGGGCAAGTACCTGATGTTCACCATGGTGCTGGTCACATTCTCCATTGTCACTAGTGTGTGTGTGCTCAACGTGCACCACCGTTCACCCACTACCCACACCATGCCCCCGTGGGTCAGGGTGGTCTTCCTTGATAAACTCCCTGCCCTACTCTTTATGCGACAGCCCAGGAACAGCAGCGAGCGCCAAAAGCTACGACAACGGCGTCATGCCAACGAGAAACTTGTCATCTCTGGTCAGGAGAGTGGCGAAGCATGCACATGCTATGTCAATCGGGCCTCAGTCAAGCAGTTTGCAGGAGAAGTCGGTGAAGGTGGCGGAGATTCCATAGATGGATTGAATGGTCTGAGGGACGGTGGGCGAGAGGGCAGAGAGGGCACCTCGGCTTTGCCACGGGCAAAGCAGCAGCCTCCTGCTGCTCTTCCTCAGGGTCTTCTGGGCCAGGCATGCCCAGGTTTCGAGGAAGCTGTGGAGGGAGTGCGCTTCATTGCCAGCCACATGAAGTGTGAAGATGATGATCGCAGCGTGAGTCATGAACTTATATATTGTTGGAGAATTTTGCTTTCTTTCATCACTGTTTATATATGATGATTGTTTCATTGAGTGCAGATTAGTTGCTTAAGGTTATAGGGAGCCACCTTCTAAAGCCTACTAAGAAACTTGTAAATGCCCTTGCTATACATTTATGAAAATTCATTATTTTGTAAACTTTGAGAAATTGTTCTATTGTCTACACCTCACTATAAAAGAGCTAAGATGAAATCAGAATCAGAACACAGAATCTGCATGGGCTGCATTGCTCAGCATGGGCACGCCTAAGAACATTTTGCGCTTGATTTGAATTGATTTACATTTATGGTGGGCATGTACGAATACTGAAAAACCCTTAATCCTCCAAAGAACTCTCAAGGATGCCTTCTGAACCTGAACTGGCTGAGCTGTAAAGACAAATGTCAGTTTGTAGTCATGCTCCAAGCTTTCAAGGTGCTCTGGTAGAATATCTGCCCAATACCTGTCACAGTAGATCCCAGTGGAAGGAGCATTGTCCGTACCGAAAGAGATGACTTGGCAATCCCATAACTCTAATAGGTTTTGGATGAGTACGGTAAAATAAAGTGAAGTGCAGTCAAACTTTGAGACTAGCTTAGCTCTCATGCTCACTTAACGATTATAAGATGGATGGATGGAGGTGTGATATCCGTGGGGTCTTCTGCTGTTGTAGCCCCTCCACCTCGATGTTCGATGTGTTGTGCAGTCTGAGATAAACTCAACATGGTTGTAAAGAGTGGTTATTTAAGAATTCCAAGAGATCAGCAGTTTCTGAAATATTCAAACCAGCCAGTCTGGCACCAACAGTCATGCCACGGTCAAAGTGACTGTGATTGCATTTCGTCCTCATTCTACTGTTTGGTGTGATTAAAGGTCTTGACCTGAATCAGCCTGATTTTATATATTATGCTGCTACCACATTGTAGTCTGATCAGAACCTCGGGAGCTCAAAAAACAGACACTGGAATGGTCACAGAACTGAAATGTATTATTGTTTCAAACTTCTTGGCTAAAATACGATACCTTGTTGTGGGCATGCAGCTCTTTTGGCTCTTACTTTCAAACTCTTTCATTCTTAGTCAATTGTAAACACAATAGAGTCATCTGTGCATGTGCTCTGCCGTCTCTCTTTCACTGCGAGACACAAAGGGAAGAAATCAGCTCTCAGCCCAATTGCTGATTGGATAATTGCATGGATAACCAGGTGTTTGTATTAACATGGCCAGTGAGAATGCAGTAATTCTGTTCATCCTTTTAATCTAAACACCACCTCATTCACACGTTTAGTGGTGATCTCCAGCTAATTAGCCATCCTCATGGTTACAGTGCTAGTCCTACAGCGTCTCACCTCATCAGAGCATTGTGGTGGAATGTGAATGTGGAAATTGTCTGCACCTGATCTCTCTCGTATTCATTTCTCCTTCGGTCTTTCTCCCTCTCACTGTAATGTTGAATCAATCAATGTTGAATCAAGTACTCCACTCTCTTACCCTTTTCATTCCATCTCGTCAACACATCTTCCACTCTGCACCCTCTCACCTTTCTTTTGTTTTCTCAATGTCGTCCTCCTTTGATCTTTCTCTCCTTATGTTTCATCACATTTTTCACATTCCGTTTCACTTCTGAACATGCCCCAAATCCCCCATATTCCCTTCCCACCGTCTTAACTCTGCTCTCGTTATCGCTTTCACAGGTGAGCGAGGACTGGAAATATGTTGCCATGGTGATCGATCGGCTCTTTCTCTGGATCTTCATCTTTGTGTGTGTCTTTGGCACAGTAGGGATGTTCCTGCAGCCTCTCTTTCAGAACTCGTCCAAGACTGTCATTAACACGCCTGGCTGACCAATCAGACGCCCCCGCATCGCAGGATGGAGAGAGGAGGGAGGAGCGAGGGCTCATGCCGAAGGGAACCGGGATGTGTGTTTGTGTCTGACTTGCTGACTGTGACTGCTCTTCAGCCATAATCTTCAAGGTTTCTATGGAGACCTTTTTGGAATATCTAAACACAATCAATAACCACACAGCAATTTATCTTATTTTATTTTTTAAATGCGAAGCACCTCTTATCAAATACCCTCCCTCCTCTCTTTTGAGTGACAAAATAAGCAAGCCAATCAGGGAGGGAGCACACGTCACTCTGCCAGCTAACCAATGTTATTCTCTGTAAGCAGCCTGCTAGATTGAGCCATCTTCAGCCACGAGCGTCACCGGGTGACAGCAAGCATACAACTTCCTCGAGTGACTGCTAACTACTGTAGGAGTAATGGCTTTAAGAGAAAAGTCTTTTTATTTCCACCTATTCGGAAAAATTTCAAGTAGGATTCATTTTTCCTAGTCTATGGTCTACGTGCTATAGATTGTGCTATATGCACACACATATATGCCCAATGTCATTGTTTATGTGTCAGAACACAAGTCAGTGCTCATTTAAGGCTGTGAGGCAATATTGTATTATTCTACTGACGTAACCAGAATGTTTTTTTTTTTTTTAAGTGTAACACTCATGACAATACCCAATGATAAGCGGAGAAATGGATAGCGATGAATGACAAGCAGCTAGATTGATGTACAGTATATTCTTGATGTAAAATAGTGATGAACATGAAAACTGAACGGTTGCTGGATTTAGCAGGTAGTTCTGTAAAATGGACAAATCTAGGTTCTGGGAAATGGAGATAAAGGAAAATGAAGAGGGAGATTGAATAGGTAAAGAGATTAGATTAAAATAATAATAATAATAATAATAATAATAATAATAATAATAATAATAATCAGATCCATTACAGCTGTGATATGCAGATTGGATTTAAGTTCCTTTCCTTCTCTCCACTACTCTCACCTTTCCTTTTACATGTTTTGATTCCTTGTGCAGCTGTAAGGTGCGTTGACATTTGCTATGAACGAATGGTGCAGCACACACGGTGTATTATTCATGTTTTGGGACACTCTCATTTGTAGTGCTGGGTAACAATACACTCCTGCACTATGTTTGTACCATAACCTTGTGTGCACTGCTGCCATCATCTCCATTGAACTGTATCTATCTCGTTGCTTGAATTGTCTCCCTCTATTGGATCCCCTGCCTTCAAAGTTACATTAGAGAGATGAGATTATTAGGTCATTAGAGAGATATCATTATTCTCTGTATCATAAACATCATCTCTATGAATTTTAATCATGCACTTAGCTGTGGAAAACGATTAGGATTCGCTCATTGCAAGTCTCTTGATCGGAGGGGTTTTTCACAGTAATAACCTGCTATTCTTTTCAGCATTTCCTAAGCCTGTTCTTCCTTAAAGCTTATTATAGAAGATGGTCACTGAAAATACATATCTGACGGCATTTTCAGATTCAGGTCCACTTGTGTGTTCCTGCGTCCCTTTCAGGTGAGTCATCACCATCCTCAGATTCTCCTGCGTATATATTTCTGCATCATCGCCTTAGGGACACAAGGCCATGTTTCCGATCCTCTAAAGTAACCTTAACCGTCCTTCAGATGACTAAAGGAACAAAGGAATTGTATCATATTTTCTATTTTTATCTACATTAGAAACAAATACTTGCCAAGAGATGTGTTATGCTGGCAAATAAAGATGCACCCCTCTATGCACACTTTAAACACACCCTCACACACTCCCTCACCAGACTCACACCTTTGTTCCTCTGCCTGACCCCAAACTTTATCTCAACCTGTTAAATAAAGGCTGGAGGTTCATTACTTTATGTGTGTATCTGATTTATGATCAAGTGCGTCTGATTAAAAGGTTTAGAAATCGCTGCTTGGAATTTAGTGAGTACGGTGTTTTCTTAAGACCGTCTGATTCCTGCATAAGAAGCGGCTGTACTAGTAAAAGGGAAACCGATATTCAATCTAGTGTGTTGAGTTTCAGTATTGTAACTCCAGTACATGTTCTAAACCATAACAGGTGTCACTTTCAGTACAAGCTATTTTAACCACACGGACGAATGCCAGGCTAGTTCTACGTAACGTAGATTCACCGTGAAATTTAGTAGGTCCATAACTTAAGACACTGGGACTGTGTTTGCATGGTCATGTCTCTAAACCAGTTTACGTGTCATTTTGTTTTGCTTTTTCAATATCCTGGGAAAAAGATGTGTTTTCTCCGTGTCGCATCCTGTGTATCATACATAAAATGTGCTTGAATTTGCAATGCTTACGACTCCTATCGCTATGTTAGTTAAACGTGCTAGCTAGTGAGTCAGCAAAAAAGTTTTTCAGTTTGGGCTATATTATGAGTTAAACATTCGCAATCTTAAGTAAGCACATACTTAAGTTAAAAAGATATTTCAGTATGTAGTCAGCGCGCACAGGTGCTTAAACCTGGCCCAGTCAGATGATTAAAATGACCGAGTTAATGCCAGGGGACACAGTGGCGTAGTGGTTAACACTTTTGCATCGTACCAACAGGGTCGGGGGTTCGATTTGCGCCTCCACCCTGTGTTTACATGTTCTCCTTTTGCTTCAGGGGTTCACTCCGGTTTCCTCCGCCAGTCCAAAGACATGCGTTGTTGACTGATTGGCATCTCTAAATTGTTTGAGTGTGTGTATGATTGTGCCCTGTGATGAGTTGGCACCATGTCCAGGGTGTCAGATGTGCCCCAAGTCCCCTGGGATAGTCTCCAGACTCGCAGTGACCCTGTATAAGATAAGCGCTACAGAAAATGGATGGATGGATGGATGTTCATGTCTCAAAGGTTGCCAAATTTTCTCGAGGGGGAGCATCCAAGATGGGTTTTTCACCTGTAAAATCAAGCATTTACCAGTAACCCTGATCAAATTGGCAGATAGAAAAGAGAAATCTTGAGACATCTTAATGGTACGAAAATGTAAGCATTCAAATAAACATATAATAGGAGTCTAGTACTTCATTCAGTATTGCCTAATATTTTCAAAACAGCAGAAACCATAAAGCTTAGACAGGGGAGAGAAACGGTGTGAGAGCTGTAGCCAGTGACTAGACAGGACACAAAAATATTTTTTTCTTTTTTATATTCTGTACAGACAAAATCTAATCAAGGTCATGAGGCTAATGAAGCTATATTAAATTAATTAACCGGTATATGGTTACAGCTGAGGTATGAATACCTATGTGCAAAATTGCTGTATTAACCAGTAGTGGAAAGAATACAAACCACTCTGACGAGAAAAATTACTGCTACTAGAATAGTGTAAATATTCACTTGAGTGGCAATCAAGGAAATTACTCAAGTAAAAATATCTGTCTGGTTATGAAAAAAAAAATTGCCACTAATTATTTTATACTAGTAATTACTTTATACTCTATAGCCTACTTTATAACTTACTTATATGTGCCTACAACTGACACAACGAATCTGAAAATATTTCGAATCTTTTCTTCTTCTTTAGTTAGCTAGCTAACTAGCTCATATTAATTCATACTTTAATACGTTAATTCGTGTTTCTAGCTAGATATACATGTAGCTACCTAGCAAAAATGCCCTTTACACATTATCCTGAGTGTTAATTACAGACTGTAGCAGCACTTAGATATATTTATCTCAAGCAGCACGTTCATACTGTAAAACATAAAAGAAGCTGGCTAGCTTGACTAGCTCACTCAGCTAGCTAATGTCTTGCCGGTACATTTTCCCATAAGTTGGATGTAGATGTAGGATGTTTATGAAATGCTTGTATCTCTGACATTATTTGCACATTATCCTGCTGATTCCTTTGAAGAGTTTAAAGATACCTGTATGGATAAACCGGGCCAGGGATGCTCATCTGTCTGCACTGTTTGAGTCATCCCTGCTGCTGATCGAGCCTGAAGCACAGACTTTCATCAGAAATCTGCTTTATTTAGATTGGGTTCTCGATATTGAATTATTTAAAATTTGCACATGATATCTTTGAATTGGTTTACAGTCTTCTGGGGTTAAATGCATTATTCATGTAATTAAAAATATATATAAATGTAGTGATGCTGAATTTTTATTTGAGCAAACAAACAAACAAACAAACAAACAAAAAAAAACTCCAATAAAAGAACTATCATTTACTTTCTTTTTAAAGTACCATTACAGTAAACCATGTTTTCAAGCACTGTAACAAAAGTACATGCACTGTAGTTATTACTTTCCCCACCTGGTATTAACTCACCGCTATTTGTCTCCGAGCCTGGCGTTTCATAGTTTCCAGTATAAAGATGTAATGTAAGCTTTGTAAAGCAGTCTAACCCCTGGGATCCCATTATCCTCAGTCTCTGAAGAAAGATGAGACCTATAACACCTGTAGCTTCTATTAGTTACACACAAAAACTTGTCACCTATAAAGGACACAAATCGGAGTGGATAATTGCGCTTTTAAAACGTGATCTTTATTATAATGCTGAAGATAATGTGGTTCTACAATGAACAGACAAAATAGTTGTTGTTTTTTTTAATAAAAATGAAAGGATTAAGAAGTGACAATATACACATACAGTATTCAACAATGACCATCATTGAACATTGAACATTCACTCCCACTAATTTATATTTGACTTCCGTATGACCACAGCCCACCAACCACACATTCTGTGGCCCAATATGTGAAGAATTTTACATTGATAGTATTGGTGCGCATAGATCGGTACACGCACACACACACACATCTCTTTATCTGCCCGCTTTTTTCCATTTTTTCTTTTTCATTCAGTGGTCATTTGTTAGCTTTAGTTCAGAGAGATGAGACAGCATCTACTCCTTTTTACCACCTTTGTCTGGGTTGTACTCCTGGAAGAAGTCGTTGCAGGCCACGGTGAGTGCGCCGACCAGGATGACGAACTCTGAAAAGTCCACCTCGCCATCATTGTTTGAGTCCAGGTCGCCCATCACCTTCTCTACAGCGTCCTTGTCCTGTGCATGCTGTTCATGGGAGAGCTCCACTTTATAAATGTAGCACGTGCTATTTCAAAGACAAGGCATATACTGGATATAGACAATTGCATATAAAGAATTAGCATCTTCTTACCCCCAGATAGTTTCCTAGCTCCTGGGTAAGCAAATCTTTGAGCTCGGTCTTGCTGAGTGTGTATTTGTCCCCCTCATTACCAGAGTACTTGTGGAAGGTCTGGATCATCAACTGCATGGCATTCTCCAGGGTGGTGGCATTCTCTGAGTTCAGGGTCGACATTCTGCGCAGGAAAAACAACAACAACAACAACAACAACAACAGAAATATAGCATTGGTTTACGCTCAAGGAAGCTGACTGTGTTAAATCTCAGAGAAATCTTGCAACCCCTATTTTGGGGCTCTACTAGGTCAAAAGATTGTTATTTTTGCAGAACCCTGAACTGTTGCAATAGGGGCTGATGGTTCTGGAGGAGGATCTTAACTAGATAAGGGAAATGTGAGCCCGCTGATAAGAGTGAAATCCTAAGCTGAGAAAACACACTCTGAACCTAGAGAGCAGAAGAGGAAACTACCTGGCTGAGTGTAAGATGAACTCAGTTTAAGCTTCACTGCACTGGGGTCAGACACACACACACACACACACACACACACACACACACGCACAAATATACTCAGATCCAGGACATGGTACTGTCAATCACTATTACATCCAGGACAATTATATTAAAGTCAGATTAACATTGCAGTTATGTTATTTAATAGTTATTAATAGTTATGTAAATAACATCGCACCAACTCGTCATAAACTGTATTAAATATTCAAATATGTCAGGCTGTCACAAAGCAAAACAGGCTAATCACATCTGGTCCAGTATATGCATTTATATCCAATCGTTAAATATTCCAGCCTTAACCAAACTCAATCACTTCAATATATAACTAAATCGAACTGTTTATAGTATATAACTGTGTTGTATGTAGTTATATACACATACAGCAAATATATTTGTATATAACTGTTTTGTCAGTGCAAAGCCATCCATCCATCCATCCATCCATTTACCTGAGTGTCAGAAGAGTTCTGCCTTTACTTTCGTCAAAGAAAAAGAGAAGCTAGCGGCTGTGTAAGCGCAGTCGAGGCAGACCTGGACTTATATACTGCTCTTGCCCTCCTCTCAGCCACTTCTTCTCCTCCTCCTCCTCCTCCTCCGTCTCGTCCTCCCCATCCTTTCAATACCTCTGCCCACCCGTCACTGTTCTCTCCCCCCTCTCTGTTTACACTCACTCATTCATCCCATGTTCTCAGTCTCTAAAGACCAAAAAACACATCATTAAAACATAAGGCTCAGATCACAGGCTCGTCTTTATTTTCCATCACTAGAGCCGCTGTAAATAGATCATTCCTTATATGGAAAGGGAACGCTTCACTTCTATCAGGGCCGCTAAGGTGTAGTTATACATTCCAGCACTTGTCACATTAATTTTTTAGAATGGTGATAGTGCAGCATGCTGATCTAAATGATTAAGTGCCGTAATCGATGTCTTAATCACAGACATCACTATTCAACCCAGGCCATCATAACAGTACATAAAATGCTTGGATTTACATGCGACGATTCTGTCCATTTCATTACTGCCATTATACTCACATGACATCTAGCAAAGTAGAAAACGCAATCATTTTCGATCAATAATACTCGTAGATGTTAGCCTATTAGGGAAATGACGCCCTGATAAATCAGATCAATTTCAACTCGCCTTTAATGGCAGAACAAATGTTTAAATAAGTCTCCCTCCATCTCTCCAGTGTGGTACATTTGTTATTCTCTGAACTGGGGTCAAATGCAGTAAAATACACCACCGACCCTTTCCTCGTGGGAATCAGTCAAATAACCCCACAAGTTCACAGCATTTGAGTTTCACCATAATGTACAACCACAACCCAAACACACAAACTGCACAGATGAGATGGTGTTTAATTAAAGAGTTGTTTATTGTGACGGCTGAAGGTATCAGGTTGCAAGAAAAGACATGGATTCATAGCCTGTTGAAATACAATACATGTCTTTGTGTGTGTGTGTGTGTGTGTGTGTGTGTGTGTGTGTGGGCATGTGCCGAAGTAAAGTCTCCATATGCTAATGAGCAAATGACCCATGTATAGCAAGACTGGTATTACATTTATGCAGGGCAACAGCTGTCTGGATTCTCACCAGCCACTGCATAAATTCTTTATTGCTGCTGCGAACTTGATAATCATTACGTCCGTGTTTACTGTAAGGTCAAATGTTACGTGAATATTATTTCGCATTAAGAACTAGTCTAGATGTAGCATAAAAGTAGCTTTCTCTCCTATAATACGTCGAGTGTAAAATGAAGATTTAGCTGAAATTGCAGTAAAAAAAAAAAAAAAAAAAAAAAAAAGCTTTTAAACAACAACAATTTACAATGTACATTGTATAATTCATATACTCTCAGGTCAATAAACGAATCCCATATTTTCATTTAAAGCTGAGTAACAGTAGGGTATGAAGTATATTCAGTGTAGTTATGCTAGTATAATTTGCTCCTGAAGAATCATAATTTTGATCATTTGGAGAAAAAAAAAAATTGTGTTTTGCCAGGGTTAATTTTCTAGTATTTAATAATTCCCATTGAAAAGATCATTAAAAGAAGAAGAAGAAGAAGAAGAAGAAAAAGGAATTTTGGTCCCATATTTCAGACAGTTGACTGAGCAGAGTGAACTGCTTTTTATTTCCAAAAGTACAAAACAATATTAAAAGTCATTGTAGCGTCAATGCTCAGCCCAGTTATGCTGCATTTCTCATAGGACTGTGAGTGATGGCTGAGAGCACTGTACATCATTTTGGCATGTATTAAATGAACACTGGATAACATTTCATCTCCACAGGACGATGTGTTAGTAATTATTGCAGACATGTCAGTACTGATTTAAAAAGCATTAAAAAAAAATATTGATGGTACACACAATGGGCTTTGCTTTGCCAGGTTGATAGTAATAGTGGAGTACACAAAGGCGGAGTCGGTCAGCTGTCGCATGTTGATGTCTTAGTTGGCGGCGGTCGGAGTTTTAGCTTTACTTTCGCTCAGTGAATTGGCCAAGTAGCCGATCAGGGACATGTACTCCTGGAAGCCGACCTTCCCGTCGTGGTTCTCGTCCAGGCCTTGCATCATTTCCTTTACTGACGATGAGCTATCTGTGTCCTTTGTCAAAGAAGCAAGGGAATTAATTAGTAACTTCGAAATGCCATGGTTCTCATTCAAATTTGTGCTAGGACACTAGCATAGCTAAGAAATATGTCAGGAGAATCAGCAATAGAGATAGAAGACCAGTATGTCTGAACGGAGCTTGAGATGGATCAGAGGAATCATTTAGAGGACTCTTATGGCAGAGCAGGGTTTCAAGAGCAATATTTTCACAATAAGGGTTTGTCATGAATTAATATGGACAGTGATTGGCTGATACAGCAGCATGGTAAACTCGTAAAGAAAATCATATAATAACAACAACGGGGGAAACAAATTCAACGGAAAGTGTCAGCTATGCTAATAATAACCTAAATGCTCACGTGTTGACGGTTTTTTTGGGGCGGAGAATGACAGAATAACCAGTACATGTGCAATAACAGGATTTGTTTTCAGTCCTTAAATAACAGGATGTACCATAGCATGCTTTCGTAGCTTGCGAATTCTGTGCAATGTAGTTTGTAGCTGTAGACATGTGAACATTCAATTTTGTATGGAAAAAATTGTACCTTCATTTAAATATTATATATATTTTTTTTAAATTTAATAAGACCTTCAGTACGTTTACATGGACAAACATAATCCGATATTAACCAGATTAAGACGATACTCTGATTAAGAAACTATCATGTAAACAGCGATTTCTGATTACCTTAATCTGAATAAAGTCATACTCGAAGTAAACACAAATCGAATTAAAACATGTGGAGTACTCCTGTTTTAGTCACATTATTGAAGACCTTGGGTAATTTATATTTACAGCTTTAAGATTCAATGTGAATATGATGTGTGTGTGTGTATATATATACATATACATACATACATATATATATATATATATATATATATATATATGTGTGTGTGTGTGTGTGTGTGTGTGTGTGTGTGTGTGTGTGTGTGAGATATATGGTGGATGTAGCATAAGGATGAGCGTGGACCAGGAATATCAGACTCCATCTGTAGGGTGTAGTGTTTTAACCTCATCATCAAGTCAGCTAATTTAATGGCTTTCATGAGCTCAAATGAGTAAATAATAGGTTGATCGCAACGCTCTATATTACTTATCTCCCAGGAACTGAATTTCCAATCTGTAGTGTGAACACAAGAGACCATCTTACAGCCATGATGTTCCCCAGTTGACGCTGGACCAGCTTTTGGAAACTGTCCTTGTTGAGACTTTCTTTCCCACGGGCCGAACTCACGAACTGCCCAACCACGGTCTTGATAGCTGCCTCCATCTCTACTGCAATACAGAGGGGACAAAATGTAGACTGAGGAAACAGAACAGGAGTACAGAAAAGCAATATATAAACTGACCAAGACCAGTGCCTGACCTTTGAAAGCATAAGTATTGGGACAGAAAAGTCAAATAGATTTTTTGATAATTATGCGGTTAAAGTAGAGCTTTCTTGTTTCAGTTGGGTTTTAGATGTTTTTAGTTGCTATAATGCTTAATTTTGCACCTCTTGAACCTGGTTTTGAGACACGTGGTATAAACTACAACTGTATTAGAGGTAATTGTCAGAGATTTCCAGGAGTGAACAAGGCACTCGGCAGGCGTAACAGCGGCACTTCCGGGTTTTGGACACGGTGTTTACTGTTTCACGTGTGTTTGTTTGGGTTTATGTCCTGTCTCCACCAATGTCATACGATTGGTTGTGTCGTAATCATTCCCAGCTGCTCCCTGTTACCTCCTCTGATGAATCTGTGTATTTAAACCCCTCGTGCGTCTTTGTTCCCCGCGAAGTATTATGTTTCTGTGTTTAGCCGCCAGGGCTTTACGAAGCCTTCATTCTCTGTCCGTGTTTCATGGTTTTCGATCCCGTTCCATGTTTCTCGTTTTGCCCATTGCCTAGCCGAGTTTATGTTTGTAGATCGCCTGACCCTCGCCTGTTTCTGGATATCGATATTGATGTTGCCTCACAATTTGGATTTGTCTGCCTGCCTCTCATTAAAGCCTTTAACTTTGACTTGCATCCGTCTCCACCTTGTTAACTTGACAGTAATAAGTTAGTTTGTAGTAATTATACTGAGTTTGCATTATAATATCTAAGAAATGGAATGTCTGACTGGATAGTTACAAAAAAAACAACAAAAAAAAGTGGTCTATATTAAATTGAACACATTTCACTTCACAAAAACCATCAGTGTCGGAAAAACCTTCGCATTTTAAAGAAGCTGAATTCACATAGTGTGACTTGCAGAAATTTTGAGCAAGAGAGCAAGGAGTAATAGGAAGGCTGGGAAGGCTAGTGTCTAAGAATAGAAGCCAGTTAATAACAGTAGCTAATAGATTCTGTGTCGCTAATAGTAATAGTGGGGTATGGCCAAAAATATTGGCACTATCATGGTACAATGTGATGTGCACTTTCATGTTAGAAGTACCATATTTATTGACCAATGTTTGAAATGCATTAATATTGTACTTGGACAATTTCTTGTTGAATATGCAAAGAGGTACAGAAAGACAAACCAAAAGAAATGGATTAGCAAACCACGCCCACATTGAATGAAAACTTTTTATAGTCGTTTATGTCTATAAAAAGTAAGCATTGCGTTTCATTTTATAAATGATAAGAAATATTAGGTTTAGCAGTGCTTGTGATAGGAGCCAACATCTCCATTTGCGGAGAGCTAGTGAAGTCTGTTCCATTGTTTAAGCAGGAAAGATCATCACACTGGTTGCACTTTTTAATCTCGCACAGGAAGCTGCTCAGGCAGGCCCATCCATGTTTATTGTTAAAGAGAGCGACTCACCAACCTGGACTAGAGAATGGTTGAATGACTGTGGTTTTCCATAGCAGAGCTGAACAGCCTGCTGGGACAGGATGACTTTCCATCTCTGCCACTAATTCTGCCCATTGTTGTACCAAATTTGTGGCCCTGAGATGGTTTCCACGATTTTGCTCTCTTGGACTCCCGTCCACGAATGGCTGTGGCAAGTCAGGATTCGGAATGTGATCTCCTGAATTACAAGGCAAACACTTTTCTGTTGTGCCACTCGGAAGCCCCTCCAACTGATACTTTTCCTAGTAGCTGGCACACCTTGGTAACTTCCTCCTCTAGCAGATCTGCTATCCCAAACTCACCAGTGCCTGATGCAGAGCATTATTGCCCCGTATGACATGGTATGCTACGAGAAGTTTCTCCTCCTCAAGGGGATTACTTAGATGCATTTCACTCTAAGATGTCTTCTCTGCTGATACCTGGGGGTCGACTTACACTTTCTCCAGGTTCTACAGAGTTAACCTCTCAGTGGCATGTGTGTTGTGATCAACACCAAACACCTTTCCGTTGAATCCTAAGGTGTCGTTTTATTCATGACACTGTACAGGACGTTATTTCTGTGATTCGCAGAACCTCTGGTGATTAGGACATTAGCCAGTTGGGTTATGTAATGGGGGGACTATGAATGACCATTCAGAACCAGCACTGACCCAGAGAGAGGGTTGCAGGGAAAGCTCTATATTTATTACAAATACATTACACATCACTTCATGTCTATGTGGAATGTCTGGGCATGAGTTTGCACATGTGCAAGAAGGTATTCGGGTGAATTCACCAGCCCTGTGGATTCACCGAACAACAGTGACATACGTAACTAGCTTTGGATATCAGAGGGCTGCAGGGAGCCTAGAACGTGAAAAATGAGAGACCGGAGGAGTTCAGTGATGCTAGAATAGTTAAGAAGCCTCATGGAAGTTGGAGAAACGCTCCGTGAGTCCATACTGAGACACAATAGAACCTGTGATCTTGGACAGACACTCTATCCTCTTGGGCCACCGGCACGGTATAAGCTCAAATTACTTGAGGGATTGCCTGTTGCCTGTCTGTTACTGTCTCTACACACACACACACACACACACACACACTTTGCCTACTTTGGCACTCGTCGGTGGAAGAGCAAACCACGCTCACTTCTTACTTCTGAAACACACACACACACACATTTGGGTTTGTATAAAAAAGAGGAATGTGGGACAATAGATCAGAATTTCAGCTTTTATTTCCTAATATTTACATCAAGATGTGTTGAACAACTAGATTAGATTGGATAAATTTAGCTGTAAACTGGCAGACAAAATGTTTCTGTAGACTTCTGAATTCGTTCTGCTGCTACCATCACGAGTTACATCATCAATAGAGATGAGTGAGGCCATTCCAGAAGCAGCCATGCAAGCCCAAGCCATGACACGACCTCCAAAATGCTTGACCAATGAGCTGGTGTGTTTTGTATCATGAGCAGATCCTTTCTTTCTCCACACTTTGGTAGAGGTTAATCTTGGTTACAGAATCTTTGTGGCTCGTCTTTGTGTTTCTTTGCAAATTCCAATCAGGCTTTCGGATTCTTACTGCTCATGAGTGGTTTGCATCTTGTGGCATGGCCTCGATATTTCTGCTCTCGAACTACCTTCACCACTGCCCTGTGGAGGTTGTTGATGTCACAGACTGTTGTTTTGGGGATTTTACTCACAGCTCTCAGAATGTTTCTGTCATCAACTACTGTTTTTTTTTCCGTGGCCAAACTGTTCGATGTCTGGTTGCTAGTACACCAGTGATTTCTTTCTTTTTCAGGACATTCCAAAGTGTTGTTTTGGCTATGCCCAATGCATTTGCAGTCGTGCTGATCGATTTATCCTCTTTTCTCAGCTTCAAAATCATTACAAATGAAGTCTTCACAGGTGAAACCCAGGGCTATAAACCAAGAGTAAAACATGCACTATTGATTGTTTCAACAATCAATAGTGCATGTTTTACTCTCGGTTTATAGCCCTGGGTTTCACCTGTGAAGACTACATTTGTAATGATTTTGAATCTAACAGGCTACACCTGGGCAACGAAGTCGAGTGTTCCAATATTTTTGATCACTTGTTGCCATGTTCGAAGTTGTTTAACACATCTAGAAGTAAATATCAGGAAATGTGAGCTGAAATTCTCTTTTGATCGCAGACTTCAATGTCTTGACTGTACAGCAGAAACAAAAGAATTGGCCTTGCCGTTCCAATACTTTCAGAGCGGACTGTATCTAGCAATACTCACAAAGCACATGTACATGCACACGTAGGCCTAGGTGAACAACAACACGTGTTTTATGTGACACACGGCAGGGAGTAATCTTATCGTAACTTTGGGGTAAAATTCCACCTAACAGACGTCACGCATGAAGACAAACACTGAGCGATTAACATTAACACGACACAGCACTGGCTGCCAATTACTGCTGCACCTCGATTAACCTAATTAGAGTCAGCGAACACACAGTCAGTGGGTAAAAAAGAAAGAAGAAGGCAACCAGAGACTCATCTCAGGCACTGATCGTATCAGCAAGCCTGGAGTGCATTATTTAAAGATGCAAAGAAAACAACCTACACGATGTGGATCTGAGGTGGTGGCATACTTCTTAGCTGTTTGATGTGACTGGATGTCATGCATGCAAGGGACATTTACAAAGTGTCATTTAGTTCTAAATAATTACTGAGGATGCAAAAAGCAGGGACGAGGCCAGACAAAGACAGTTTGCTTAATCGGGATGATTGACCACTTCCAGATGTGATAACTGTTGCACACGAATTATAATGTAATGAAAGCATTCGCCTTTTAAATTCGGCCGGAAAGCGTACAGTCTGACAAAAAGAACAAGTGGTGAGATGGATAGTGAAACCCAAGCACTCTGGACCAGCCGAACTTATTCACCCTATCTTAATATGTGTAGGCCCCTGAAGTCTCATTGTATTATTCATCTACGGAAAAGTAGCATTAGAGAAACGTTTCGTTAATCCTTTAGTAGACCTTGACACGCCCCAAGTTGTATATTTATCTCATGGATGTATAGTAGGGATGTAAATGTCTTAACAAATATGAATGCAGCATTAAATAAATGTCTATCTGGGAAGGAAAAAAAAAAATCTATTGAAATATATTTGGTTGGGAAGTGGACTAAAGTGCCTTGACTGCCGCCTAGTGGTGCACCTAATTTTATTCTATGTTGCCTCCCTCTCTCAGTGGTAACCTGCTTTTCCTTCCTTCTCCTCAAGGTGTCCCAATAACTACCAGACACCATTTCAGTTCCCATTTGTGTAACATAACATTTGTGAAGTAGATTTTCGTAAAAAAAATAAATAAATAAATAAAAATTTAATCCATTGAATGATGTGCATCCAGTTTTACAACCACAGGTACTGTAACAGTGCGTGAACAGATGAATGCCCGATGGCTGTTGGAGTCTTATTACTCCGCATCTTACTTCCATCATAGAGAAGCTTCAGGTTTGCTGGAAATGTAAGCTGCTTTAAGTGTTAAAGTTCTCAGTGCACGTTAGTGTGGACGACACTGTGACGATTAGCAAACGTTATATTACGCATATACAGTTTCGTGCAAAAGATTGTATATTCTGGATGAAATAAAGAAAACTTTATACCAATAAGACATTTAGTGTAATCAAATAGCATAAGTTAAGATATTAATAGTGGGGGAAATTTGCAAGGTTTGCATCTTGCATTCTTAATATGAAATAAATATTTTCTATTCATTTGTATGCCCACCCTTTATCTTTATTCCCGTTATAACTGCCTCCAACCTCTCCTGAAGGTTGTACGTTAAGAACATCTTTGTATCTTCCCAGCTGTAATAATGTAGCTGACGTGTCTGTTCTAATTTTGGTATAACTGCTTGGTCGATCATTACATTATTCTTGACATACTATGATTTAGTAAAATGCCATACACTTTGTTTTCCCCCTCCCAAACCCATGTCTGGAGACGAGCTCATTTGAATATTGCCTTAGGTTTTGGAGTGTTACAAATTTGCTGAAAATGTATCATCTACATGTTCGTTTTTTTTCTTCTATTTAAAAACATGCAAAACTACTGTACTCTGCAGGAATGGGCAGAAATCCAAGCTACCGGCTACAAGGTTTAGTGGTTTCTGCTTGACTTGGAAGAGGTAGGAGGTTATTCATCCTGAAAGTTTAGACAAGAATAAAGAAGAAAAAGAAGCCAAACTCTGCTAAACATGACCACTGACATAGTCTAAAGGGTTACACAACCTTAAAAGAGTGTATTCGGATTCATTCCCATCACTATTTAACAACACAAAATGGCTTAGTAAAATGGAGTATTCCAATTGCATCGCTTTTAGCGCACGTCTGGCTCTATGCAAAGCAATACGTTACTTTTAGCTCGACTTTACAGGGTTTGATCATGCCTCGTTTAAAGCTCCTCCCATCTTGTAAAAATTTTGCAAGGCAGTGTATTTTCAGCACCTCATGGTGTACCATCACTAAAACTCGTTGTTGGATCATTCGCGTACAGTATAAATGGACACGCTGCACTTTTTGAATGAGTGTCATTGTTGAGGAGTCAGCAGGACCTGTTCCTCCAGCTCGATGCCTCATGGGTTCGGCTGATCTGCGGTGCAGCTGAGTTTAGCCTGAACAAACACCTGCGGGCTCAGCTGGGCTGGGCCTGATACGACTGAAACAGGTTTGCTAGAAGAGCCTTCCTGTCTTTCAGAAAGCCCTCTCTGGCAAGCTGAATACTTTCCCAGGGTGCACCAGCTGCTTGTGCAAGTCAGACAATGTGATTTCTTTGTCAGAGACAGTTTACAACTTCTATTTCTTTTTTTCTTTTCCCCAAAATCTGATATTGAGTTTTTCCTGACTATTTCTGTAAATATGGTTATTTAGTTAAGTACACGTCATGACTTTTTTCAGGATTTGAAAGTAAGAGTCCTAGTATATCACTGTTGTACCTATTGTATCTTATTGCTTTTACCATACGTTTAACTCCATCCTGGAAGAGATCAATCCCATATTTTTGATTTCACCAAACTTAAATCTTTTACCTGGGTGTAGTATTATTATTATACGGTTACCATATGTTTAAAAACTCAAATCCTAATCGCAAATATGTCCTCTACATGTAAAGTCATGCTCAAATTTGTGTGACATTATGTAACGTCCTATAGGCCACGAGTTCCCAAACTTTTCCAGGGCAAAGCCCCATAAATGCCATTAACATTTGACCGAGGCCCCCCCCCTTTTATTATTAATAATTACATCTTATATCTTTACATTACATTAGGAATTGTGTGTGTGTGTGTGTGTGTGTGTGTGTGTGTGTGTGTGTGTGTGTGTGTGTGCGCGTGGTTGTCCAAGATTGAGAAAATTATTTTTCACACCAAATTGTTGAGGCCCCCCGGGCGCCCCCTGGACGCCCCCACTTTGAAAACCACTGCTATAGGCTACCCATATAAGATGTATATATTCTTGTGGTGGATATTTATTTATTACATTTTATAACAATTTTTTAGATGCTGGACATCCACCAGGATAACGTTCAGATTTAATAATGAAGACAAAGCAATCTAAATGACGCAACCTTAGAAAAAGAATGACCCCCCTTAACGACAGCTCTTCAGCTGTACTTCTGAGTGAACCTTTTACCGTCTGTAGAACATTATTACAACTGAGTGCTTCATTACTAAAGAGTGTTACGAGCAGAACCCTTTGAAGAAGCGGAGTGCGTTAGGACTTCCAATGTTTCCCGGTCACAAACAACACGACAGTCAAGTTTATTTGAAGATGTTAATGGTGAACAAAACAAAAAAAACCCCCAAAGTTATACTCCTTCAAATGTTTACATCTCCTTGGTCTCTATTCTCCTCTGAAGTGGCTCCTTAGCCCGCCCCATATTCTTCCTCACGTCTCGCTTCTGACGCCGACTGCTTGGCAAATACGTTATACATCTGTTACAAGTTTGCCACATGTCATAAACCGTCCTCAGATCAGTCAGCTCTGGAGACCGAGCGAGTTTTTAAAAAAAAACAAAACAAAAACGTTTCTGTTGATTTTGTTCTGATCTAAATGGCCATTTTCTTTTCAGCACACACCCTTAACTCGGATCGTTACGACATGTAGGAGTTCCCCAAACACTCAAAAAGTGGTGGTGTCTTTTTCGTACACAAAATTGTAAAAGGGTGGTACATTTTCCTTTTATAAAATCCAGAAACCACAAGGATAACTCTTATATATATATATATATATATATATAGAGAGAGAGAGAGAGAGAGAGAGAGAGAGAGAGAGAGAGAGAGAGAGAGAGAGAGAGAGAGAGAGAGAGAGAGAGAGAGAGAGAGAGAGAGAGAGACAATTGTGAGTCATGTGTGCCTGGCGTTGCTCCTGTCGAATACAATCTGCATGAATCAGTTGGTGTGAACAGTTTTGAAAGTTATGGTTATGATTTCGCCTCCTTTTCGTCCAACTTTGGACACAATCCAACTCAATGTTCACTGAGGCCAGTTTCAGGTCTAATCCTTCATTCCTGATCCAGCTAGTGAAGTCCCTGGAGGGGTGTTGGAGTTGAACTTTCTACAGGGTGGGAGATTCTGCAGGAATGATAGAGAGACGCCTAAGCGGAGCGCCGAGTCCCGGTTAAACGGGCAGTACTGTCCTCCAGGTCCCCACAACGCACCTTTCAGTTAAGAACGAAGACGGAAAGCGGCTTTTTATGGGTAGACACAAGGGGAAAAGTCACCGAATCACTGCAGAGCTGTAGCGGTCTAGTATATAGTGACGATGATCTAGATATTATTTCGATTCTGCGTTTGAATCCTCCAACGACATGGCCGTCCAAGTCTGTCCCTGAACCCAGTTAATGAGGACCTCCAGCTCTGGAGTGTGTTTAAGAGTGTGAGGCGTGCTGGGGTTCAATGGTGCAGGGAGGACGAGCTGGTTGAACGCTTTTAAGACACGTCTTCATCGGGAACGAAGGGGAAAGCGAGTTTGTCTGTCACACTCGGATGGTTCGAGGAGGATTAACCAGGACCTGAATCAGTCTCGGGTTCTCCTCTCCACTCTGGAGAGCTCGCGTTTCCGAGCTGAGGAACCGGACACCTGAAGGTGTACTATTAATGTTTTTGTTTTTTTTAATATATATTTATATATGAAAGCTCGTTATCATAAACGGTACCGTGTTTATAATACGTTCCTTGAGACGTTTTTTTTTTCTTCTTCTTCTTTTTTAAACTTTTTCCATTCTCGTTCAAAAAAGGTCTCGCGCGCATGCGCGTTGCAGCATGAGAAACTTCCACAATAACGCCTAAAGTAGTAGCGCAGAATTCAGTTTAAAAAACCTCTCAATACTCACTCGATTCTGTCCGCTGAAGTCTCGTAGTGCTGCTCTGCTCTGCCTGGGAGTGTGAACAACGCCCTTAAGTGTCTCTTTCGTCAATCCCAAAGTCTTTCCTAGAGTTTTTTTTTTTTTTTTCTTCTTCTTTTCTTCCTCCCTCCCTTCTTCACTAAATAACTGGGCGTGTGTGCATTCAGGACAGGGGTGGAGGAGAAGAAAGGAATGGGAGCTTATTAACCATGTGTGCATGTGAAAGTGTTGGATTGCACCAAACAACTCTTAAAGAATAGCTTACAACGTGTACAATAACGTCAAGCTTTGATGAAGTGAAACATGAATGTAATAGTTCCTTTCTAGACATAAGCCACATATACAGTGCTCTAAGCTGTGCACACATTCCATGTCGTGTGTGTGTGTGTGTGTGTGTGTGTGTGGCAAGTGGAAACATGTAAAGTCAAGTTTATACCAAAAGTTTCATTTGTAACTAAGGTGAGACCATTCTCACTGCACCACACCCTAAGTGTGTCAAGACGTTTCTCAATGTTAATAACCTCAACCTGACAGTGTGTCATATTGCATAGATAGGGAGGGTACTCTACAGAGCCATGCCTTTCGGTGATCAAACATGTACATGGAAAATGGATTCCCTGTGTGTGTGTGTGTAGTATACAAATATATATATATATAAAAAAAAATGTGTGTGTGTGTGATTGTGTGCCCTGCGTTGGACTGACACCCTGTCCAGGGTGTACCCTGCCTTGTGCCCGATGCTCCCTGGGATTGGCTCCAGGTTCCCTCGCGACCCTGAAAAGAAGTAAGCCGTAGAAGATGGATGGATGTGTGTGTAATATGTTGTTGTGTGTTATTTTTATTTTTTATATATATACACACACACACACACACACACACACACACACACACCCTGTCCAGGGTGTACCCCGCCTTGTGCCCGATGCCTCCTGGGATAGGCTCCAGGTTCCCCGTGACCCTTAAGAAGGAATAAGTGGTTGAAGATGGATGGATGGAGATAGATATTATTTATATATCTATCTATCTATCTATCTATCTATCTATCTATCTATCTATCTATCTATCTATCTATCTATCTATCTATCTATCTATCTATCTATCTATCTATAATCATATATACACTGACACACAGTGAAACTATGAGACTGTGTGAGTGAGATTCAAAGGTCAGTCACATTTTTAAAATATTCAGCATACCAAAATACACTTAACTGGGAGAACCACTCCACCATCATGTTAAACTACAGCTCTTAGCACATAGTTATGCAAGATTATAAAATTAAATCAAAAGTTCTCTGGATTGTTAGGTTTGTTTTTTTAAGTTTCCTAAAAGGAGCCTCTCTGTGATAGAAAAATGTACTATTTTCAAAAGATTTTTTTTTTTTTATCATTTTAAAACAGAATAATAGAAACAGCAGCTATTTGTTAAAAAAAAAACAAACAAACAAACAAAAAAAAAAAACAGTTGGCCGATAAACTGCTAGAATTCCAGGAAACTCAGCTCTCCGTCATTGTTTTTGTGTAAGGAGCTCATGAGCTGGTGAAAGACTGATGAGTCACTGGCATTCTGCAGGGGGAAAAAAAACCCCCTCACAATTATGTTAACTAGTTAGGGTTGAATATAATTTTAAAATGTTTTTTCTCTGCTGAATAAGAGAAAATAATGCTGTTATTTTTTGACTTCAGGATTAAGGGACTGACTAATTATTGATTAATCTTAACATACACATTGTCTCATCTTTAATTGGTACGAATTTAAAATACACAGGTCTGCTGAGGCGAGGCAAGAGTCACACCACTCACACCCTTACTTACATCCACACTATTCATTTGAGCACATATTATAGGGTGCTTAAGTAGGCACATATTCACAACATTGCCCTCCACTTCCAAGCTTAGATTTTGTTTTCGATTTTTTTTTTTGTTCTAGGACTTCAGGTACACTATATGGCCAAAAGTATTTGGACACCCGATCATTGGACGAGTATCAGAGGAGAACGATCAGGAATTCCAGGAGGTCTGGACTTTGTCAACTGGTGTTAGTTAAACCACCTCCGTCTCAACGCCAGCCAGACAAAGGAGACGGTAGTCGACCTCCACAGGAGGCCACCCCGGTCTTCGCGGGTGAACATCCAGAGGATGGAGATGTATAAATTCCTGGGTGTTCACCTCAACAATAAACTGGACTGGTCCATAAACACAGATGTCCTGTATAAAAAGGGCCAAAGTCGTCCCTACTTGCTAAGGAGACTGAGGTCTTTTGGTGTGTGCAGGACCCTCCTAAAATCTTTCTATGACACTGTAGCATCTGCTATCTTCTATGCAGTAGTTTCCTGGTGAGTCTGGAGCACAGAGAGGGACAGGAAACGTCTTAATAAACTGGTTAAGAGGGCTAGCTCTGTCTTGGTATGCCCTCTGGACAGCACAGAGGTGGTGGGGGAGAGGAGTATGTTAGCTAAGCTGGTGTCTATGATGAGAAATTCCTCTCAGTTGGTTCCCCACTTTTGTTACCATACCAGCCTCCACTCTTCTGGGAAGGCTCCCCACTAGATTCTGGAGCATGGCTGTGTGGATTTGTGCTCATTGTAGCACAAAAGCATTAGTGAGGTCAAGCACTGATGTAGGGAAAGATGGCCTGGTGAATAGTCTGCGCTCCAATTCATTTCAGAAGTGTTCAATGAGGTTGAAGTCAGAGCTCTGTAGGTTCCCCGAGTTCTTCCACAATAACCTTGGCAAACCATGTTCTTTATGAAGCTTGCTTTGTGCACAGGGGTACCGTCATGCTGGAACAGGTTTGGACTAGACCACTATAATTCCAGAAAAATCTAAATGCTACAACAAAGCATTTCTACATACAAAAACATTCTAGACAATTATGTGTTTGAGACAATAATTTGAGGAAGGTCTACATATGGGTTGCGTTGGTTGAGTGTCCACTAACTTTTGGTCATATAATGTTATTTTTGTTTGACTCCACTTCTTGATTCCATTGATACAATAAGCTAAAGCCACCACTATATGTTATGTAGCGAAAAACAAATGTAAAATAATGAACACTGTTACTCAACAACTGAAACATCTCCACTCACTCACTGTTGATGAAATTGTGAATCATCTGCCACAGTGTTGGTGTGAAAAGATTATTAATAGCTGAAATATAAAATTCCACATTTGCCAAAAAAAAAAAAAAATCTAGTTATTGAAATCCTTAACAATTTGAACTTGACTACTGATTTCTTCAGGTTAGGCGGAGTTGTAATTTATAATATTAAAACACAACATAGTTGAGAACTTCCTGTTGCATTTCAATAAATGATATACGCGTAAGGTGGAAATTTCCACCAGTTAGTCAATAAATGGTTGTACTATAGAAAGGACTTGGATTTTTAATATAAAGAAAATGCAGCATGTACAGTCAGGGGGAAAAGAAAGTATACCCTCCTAATTCATCAGGGCCTAAATAACAATTGGGTGGTCTTCACCAACTTCTATATGCAAACAAATAACCTTCGATGAAAACAAAAAACAACAGATTTCAATATGAAGTCCCCTCCCAATAAAAGAAACCCAACATTCAGAAACTAGGAAACAAGCAGTATACCCTATAATTCATGTTATACCTTATAACATGTAGAGCCACCTTTAGCTTATATTTACTTCAAGCAATAATACTGAAGTAAACATTTTCTGAGAGAGTTTGTCAGTCTCTCACATCATTTTGAAGGATTCTTGGCTCACAGTACCTAAGGTGTAATTCTCTTCGATAAAGCGAGAACGAGAGAAAGCTGTTTCTATGTGTAACTTTATTAAGAGGGTGAAGATATTCATTTTATGGTGAGGTATTTATGAAGTTACGCAGCCACAAAAAGCAGAACTGAAAACATGTCGATAAATTTAAATAAAAACATCGAGAAAACCACCAGGGTTCAAACATGATACTCCGGTTTCCTCCCCCAGTCCAAACACATGCATGGCAGGCTGATTGGCATGTCTAAAGTGTCCATAGTGTATGAATGAGTGTATGTGATTGTGCCCTGTGATCGATTGGCACTCTGTCCTGGGTGTACCCCACCTTGTGCCTGATGCTTCCTGGGATCGGCTCCAGGTTCCCCGTGACCCTCAAGAATAAGCAGTATGGATGGAAGGATGGATGGATGACTGAACAATAAGCTGGAAATTTAAAGGGGATAACACAAAAATCTATTTTTGACAGTTAGCTTTGCATTATTCAATGATTTTGTGTATACAAACATTGAAACTTTTTTGCATACACCATCCAGATCTAAACATTGTTGTCACTTAGTCTTCTACGGTGGTTCATATTTTTAAGGAGCATCCTGGAAAAGAAAAAGAAAGGAAGGGGTTATTAAGCACTCCAGATAGAAACATATCCTAATATTTTAGCTCCTAGATTCTATTATTATTATTATCATCATCATCATCATCATCATCTCTTATCCCTGACTCACTAAATTTTGAAGACTAATGTCTTCTAGCACTCATTTTATGCTTTAGTCCACATAAAATTCCACTTCCTGGTCTGGGCAATATATCCTCTTTATTCAAATCTTTCATGTAGAACCAAGACGTGTACTCATTCCCATATACATCCTAGAACATCTGAGCACTGGTTCTTTTTACAAAATATAATGTTTAATAAATTCACACTTTATGCTTCAGCAAAAGTGCTGTTGTACCGAATATCAGCACGCCTGTGATCACAGTCATGAAGGAACTCGGTACAACAGCATGATTGTGCATGCGATATTGTTTTTATACAAATAAGTTCTATAAACAAGTAATTCATATTGAGTACCTGACATTTCAGACACAATATGGCCAAATATTTTGTTTCGTTTTTGCTCCGTCAACTTGCTGGATAGTGCTTAGTGTGTTGCCATGCAATGCAGACTGACTGATCGCCTGTAGTGTAATAATGCTAGAATTGGAATTATGTACCGAACAAAGACACATGTAATGAAATATCCCAGAGCTGTTATAATAAATATAAGTCACTCTTGGAACGACACTTGTACAGTCAAATTCGTGGACCGGAATACACTGCTGTATAATTTTCATTGTTCCTTGTCTAATTTGAACTTGCCTTCCCTTTCCTCTCTCTGATTGGCTACAGGCCCTAAAGCATGCTGAGAACACACACTTCATCAAATGTTAGTCCAATACAAAACATGCAAACAGTGGACATGTAAACTTAATGGTTTCTACTTTCAAACAGCACATTTAATTTGTTCATTCTTCATACAGTAAGCTACTTCCATAAAACTGCATCATATTATTATTATTATTATTATTATACTAAATGTATTTGTTTTTTCAGCTTTAGCGATGCTGGGTTGTACTTGATATGTCTAGAATTTCTACTAGGGAAGTGCTAAAAACTAGCACCAACCAACCGTGACCGTATGTAGTAAGAGAAATGACTGTGCGAGTGCCTCACCATCTCCCCATCAGCAATGTTTCTTCTCAAACGTTCCCAGAAGTGTATCCTCTCCGCCTCGTCCTGTGGCCAGTCCAGATATGTGTGTGATTTCACCAGCTTGGCCAAGCTATGAAAAGTTACACAGCTTTTTTTTTTAGTCAAGGTGTAACTTACTATTTAAAATACAAAATAACATTGTTTTCAAAATATTTATATTAGAAAAATATTTGCATAAATATAGAAGTATATTTCCATTGACATTTGTTAGTACTGGTGACTAGGAACAGGAAATTGTTCAACCATGACTTCCTGTTTCACAGGGGTATAAATATGAGGTAACATATAGGCCAAATTCCCTTAGTCATTCATAACAATGGGTAAGACCAAGGAATATAGCTGTGATGTGCGGCAAAAGGTTGTTGAGCTTCACAAAATGGGAAGTGGCTATAGAACGGCCATTTCCACAATCAGGGCAATAATTAAGAAGTTCCATGCACTGTGAAGAGGACGGTTCAAGTGGCCAAAAAAATCTCCAAGAGTCACAGCTGGAGAACTGCAGATGTTAGTTGTGTCTTGGGGTCAGAAAGTCTCCAAAACTACAATCCGAAGTCACCTACATCACCACAAGTGGAAGAGTTTCAAGAACAATCATCCAAAAACAATCTCAAGCGTCTTCAGTTTGCCAGACACTACTGGAACTTCAAATGGGGTCGGGTTCAGTCAAAGTCTCCAGACGAACCTGCAAGATGGCTGGTTCTGCAAGATGGTCAATAAAACTTACCAGCTAATTTCCTTATAAAACTGCACAAATTGTACTGGAGACTACCATTTTTATTTTACTGTCACACCAAATATTGACTTTTTGTTTCATTTATTACGGTTTACTGCTCTTTATGTAGAAACATTTCATTTCATTATTTTGATGGCATATTTGCTCGACAGCATTTCTTTGTATGTGCCTAAACCTTTTGCACAGTGCACCGGTGTTGTATTCGCAATTGTTTGATATTCATGACCACAGAGTATTTTAGGGAATTAAAAAAAAAAAAAAATCAAAAGGTTAAACAATAAAGACAATTTTCACAACCTTCTTTGCTCATCTTTACCAAGGGTGCCAATATTAGTGGAGGACACTGTATTTCGAAGACCTTTCAATGTCATGTTAAAGCAGAACAGTATTCCATAGAACAGTATTTTTAATTCAGATTCAGTAACTGGTTTTAAGAAGCAGCTTACACAGACACATTACACAAATTACTTACTACTGTGTCACCTTCTTCCCTGATTTTCCTCAGCTTGGTCTTCAGAAGTGATTTACACAGATTAGAGGAACTTGTTAATGTGTTGGGCCACAACAAGCCACCAAAACAGCCGCAGTGTGCCTTAGTATAGTTCCTATAAGAATCTGGAACTGTTCTGGAGGGATGTACAGTGGATATAAAAAAGGTTTACACACCCCTGTTAAAATGGCAGGTTCTTGTGAAGTTAAATCATGTCAGAACCTTTGCTACCTTTAGTGTGAAATTTTAACCTACTAATTAAAGTGAAAACACAATAAGAACAATTTTAGGGGGGAGAAAAAAAAAATAGATCTTTAAAAAAAAAAGAAAAAAGAAAAAAAGTACAATAGCCTGGATGCATAAGTGTGCACACCCCTAATCTAATACTTTGTTGAAGCACCTTCTGATTTTTTTTTTTTTTTTTTACAGCATTCATTCAATACATAGAATTCATTCAGTCTTTTGGGGTAAGAGTCAATCAGTTTGGCACATCTTGACTTAGCAATATTTTGCCATCCTTCCTTACAAACATTCTAATTCTGTCAGATTGGCTGGGCATCTCCTGTGCACAGACCTCTTCAAGTCACCACACAGATTTATGATTGGATTTAGGTCTGGACTAAATCCAAAACCTTGAATTTGTTTTAGTGAAGCCATTCGTTTGTTGATCTGGAGATTTGCTCTGGGTCGTTGTCATGCTGAAAAGTGAGATTCCTCTTCATCTTAAGTGTTTTAGCAGACGACTTAAGGTTTTGCACCGAAATTGACTGGTATTTGGAGCTATTCATTATTCCCTCCACCCGGCTTAAAGAACAAGTAAAACAGCCCCAAAGTATGATGCTGCCACCACCATGCTTCAGCATGGGCATGTTCTTTTTGCTGATGTGCTGTGGTGGTGTTTTTTTTTTTGTGCCAACTATATCTTTTAGTATTATGGTCAAAACGTTCAACTTTGGTCTCATCGGATATTGGAACACATTATTCCACATGGTTTTGAGAGATTTGGTACGTTATTTAAAAGTATTTTTTGGTTATAAAAGGCTTCTGTCTTGAATTAATGAGATTGTTGTCACACGTAGGGAGCAACCAGTACTTTGCAGAAACTGGTGCAATTCTTTTAATGTTGCTGTAGGCCTCTTGGGAGCCTCCCTGACCAGTTTTCTCCTAATCTTCTCATCAATTTTAGACGGACGTCCTGTTCTTAGTAGTGTCGTTGCCATGCCATATTTTCTCCACTTGTTGATTGTGTTCCATCCAATGCTTTGGAAATTTTTTCTAACCCTCTCCTGATTGCTATTTTTCAACAATGAGATCCCGTACCTGCTTTGATCTCTTTGTGGCCCATGGTTTTTCCAGTTGGATGCTACCAAGATGTCAGGAAAATCCTATAGGAACAGCTGTACTTTATTTGTGGTTAATCAGTCACTTTAACTGATGGCAGGTGTATACTAATTAGTATTTAACATGAGTTTGAATTTGATTGGTTGATTCCGAACACTGCCACATTCCCAATTATAAAAAAAAAAAGGGTGTGCACAATTATGCAAGCTGGGAATTGGAAGAATCACCTGGTTTGTCGTCGTCCCCCTCCCAAAGTTTGTCACTTGATATTGATATGAACAAGTGAAAAGGGTTACGTAGTTTCCATCAGAAAAACCTGCCATTTTAACAGGGGTGTGTAGACTTTATATCCACTGTATACTATTTTTTTATTTTTTTTTTTCAACTAGTGTTTTTTTTTTTTGATGGTGGTGGAGAGAGCTGTCGAACACACCGCTCCAAAATCTCCCATAGGTGATTGATTGGACTGCAATCTGGTGAAGTCATATCATATGATTTATATCATTTTTATACTCCTCAGACAATACAGTGAGTCCTCATGTAATGGTGGTCAGTCAGAACTATGGTTGAATGGTTTACTTTTTTTGGGGGGTGACTACAAATTGAACATTTTGATCTGTAAAGTCTGAAAGTAACACTAAGTGTAGATGTGGTTATATCGTTCAGTGTAAAGACAAGAATGAAATTTAAATAACGACACAAAGATATCGCTACGTTGGCTTGCGATTGCTAAGAAAACTGTAATTGCTTAAATGATCACTTTACTTTCAAAAGTTGTATTCTTCCCAGCATTTGTCTTACCGATGGAAAGTGCTGAGCTCAAATGGAGAGATGTGCTCGAGAAAGATGAGAATGAGGCGATGTTTCTGTTCTTCCAGTAGTCGGTGTGTTGCTACTCGCATCTCCAGGCTGCACCAGTCACTTCGCAGATACTGACGACTAATCACGCACACCGTGCGCCGGCTGCAGTAGATACTCTCTGCTATGTTATCGACAATTCCTTTTCCCACCTGAAAAAAATTTAAGTTTAAAAAAAAAAAAAAAAAGCACCATTTAACTAAACTACTACTCGTATTAGCGTGCAGCTGGAATCGAAATGCATGAATGAACGGACTCTTTTGTCTGACTTCTAGGAAAGGAGTCCTTTTTAAAAGCTGTATAAATATGTTTGAATAATCTCAGGTCAAAATGCTAATAAATGGTGTTTAAAGACATGTCTAAAAGATGATCACTAGACCCTAGAGTCTTCACTTGTTACCATCTATGGTACTTTCTATAAATACAAATACATATATATATATATATATATATATATAAAAACTACTCTTAATGTTTTAATGTTTAATTACTGTGTCTTACCTCAAAGTCTCTGCTGTGCAAGCAGAGTCGCAGCCTGGGTTGACCTTGTTCCTCCAGCTTTGGAGCAAACTCCTCCAAGACCCAAACTTCATCATGGCTACTGAATGACACAAATGCATCATATTTCATGTCTTCTTCAGCTTCTAGTTCATCCCCTCTGTTCCTTTGCCTCCTCCTCCACCAACGTTTACCGAACTTCCTCTCAATACGTCCTCGGAGTCGGAAGACGAAGACCACGCAAGGCCAGTAAGCAAAGCGATAGCTAAGAGCACTTAACAGCAGCAGACTTATGATGTTGACAGTGCCCAAATAACACAGGTACTGCACATCGGTCTGACATAACTTTTCCATGGTGGACAAGAAATTCAGTTTCTGGTAATGCCAGAAGCACTGCTGCTCCTGCAGATTGATCACCTGTGTCCGTGTATTCTGTGCCCATTCGAGGAACCAGTCGGTCTCACAGTCGCATCGAAAGTTCACGCGTTCAAGCACCACGGCTCTCAGAACTGGCAAGACATCAAACATTCCATCCTGTAAGACTAGTGGGTTGACAGTGCAGAGATACAACAGCTCCAGTGAGTGCAGGTCTCTGAACATCATCTTTGTCAGGAAATTCAGACGGCAGTTATAGAGTACAAGGATCTGGAGCTGTTTTAGATTCCAGAAGGTCATACCCGGATTGATGTGGTTTGCGAAATTAAGGTTGGTGAGTTTGAGACGCTTGAGATAATGCAACTTGCTGATTTCCGTGTAATCGAGGGACACAAGCTCAGGATCAGCGGAAAGCTCTAAAGATTCTAGATGCGTAAAACAAGAAACGAAAAAAACATGTTCAAAATAAAACCCGTGTCCACTCAGCTTAAGCTCTCGGACAGATTCCAAAAAGGGAGGATAGCTGTCTTTGATGTAGAGTATATCTCCATTCAACTCGAACTTGAAGCTTTCTTTGGGTCTTCCAATAGATCCGATAAAAATACTAGTCCCGACGTACGCATCAATGCTGAGACGCTGCATGTTCTTTGGAAAACCGTAAAACAACCAGTTCAGATGTACTTCATAGACATACTCCAACCTTCCAAACGCAAGTTCACGCAGCTCCCCCTGGTTTCGGAATATCCCATCCTCTATACTATTAATCACATTTTCATCAATAAGCAGGACTTCTAGAGACCGAAGATACCGAAAGTCATCGGCAGCAAGCACTTTGATCTTGTTTGTGCTAAGTTTGAGAATCTTCAGATGATGCAGACCGACGAATGCTTCAGGTTCTAGAGTTGTAATCGCATTGTTACTAAGAAGAAGTTGCTCGAGTAGAGGGGTGCAAACAAACTGGTGTGTTTTGATTACTGTTAGCTGGTTCTCGATTAGATTCAGAGTAGTTACATTCCAAACAGTCCCATTGGTAGAAACACAGAATGAGGCTTCGGTCAGTGCCATCCTGGCCAAAACCATCGTCTGTATTCCTGCTATGCTTCTCCAGAATGCTGGGTCCAACTGCTGGACTTTTGAATTATATATAGCAAGTTCTGTAAGTTCTTTGCCACAATCCTTTAAATCTTCCACTGACAGTGAATCCAAGAGTACATAGGATAACTCGAGAGTGTGGAGATTCAAGTTAGAAACTAGCTGGCACACGTCTTTGCAGTTTGTGGAATATTCTTCTAATACACGTCCAGACAACACAACGTTGCTCAGTTTTCCAACTCCAGATTCCCAGATTTCTCCCAGCCATACACCACAAAACCGTAGAGAGAGATGTGAAAGGTTCTGAAACGCTGCCAGAGAGCCGGCCTCGATTATTTTAATAGGGTTTTGAGTAAGATCTAAAACCTGTATTCCTGCAAGTACAGCTGAAGGCCATGATGGACAGCCTCGGTTTCTGATGGAAGTGATGCCACTGTCGATTACCTCTAGATATTTCAAGCGGGACATTTCCTTTGGGACATTACATAAAACCTCACCAAGCTCCTCCACACAAACTGTGTCCAGAGACAGTTTAACTAAACTCACCAGATGCTCAAATGTGGTATTGGGAATGTTAGAAACTCGAAATCCTTTTAAGTACATTTCCTCTAGATGGTCCAATTCAGCAAACACAGAAGTGTCCAAGACAACATTGCTGCAAACAGAGTCACTGAAAAAAACATGCAGATGTTTCAAGTTGAGAAGGCCGGAAAAGGCACCAGACTGGATCCTCCTGAGATTATATCCATGTATTACCAGATGTTCCAAGGTTGCAAGGTGTGAGAAAGCACTGGCTGGAATAACTGTCGCATCACTGTAAATGCAAAGCGATCGGATTCCTGTCTCGACCTCCAAGAGATCCTTATGGAAATCTACGTTTTTGCATTCGCCATAGGGACCGAGCCCGGGCTGATGATAGCACAGAGTACCAATGTCGCCGAGGAGACGCTCGTCAAAAGTCATGCAGTGTTTACTAATGAGACCAGCGACAACACTAGACGTACTAAAACACAGAATGATTCTCAAGCAGAGACACGGAGATGAACACGCAGTCGCTGGTTTATACATACCCACGATTTGAGCCAAACAGTTCGTCTATGTTTCTGTTTACTCAGAGCGGTATTTCAGCCTTGTGGTTGCATTAAATTGCAGGCTGAACACTTCACTTATTTAAAGCCTCAGAGGATTGGGCGGATTCAGTCCCCCCCCACTTCAGTTTTACTTAAAATCATGTAGACTGCATTTGAGGAAGGATATGCACTGCGTTCCTGTAGTGTAGCGCCCATGCAGCAGCTTAGGAAACTCAAGGGTACAATAATAGTGGTGAGAGGAAATACACATGGATGGAGAGGTTTCTGGTACTAGAAGGGTACTTCAGGTTCTACACAGAAACTTGTACTCAGAAACCTGTTTATTTGAGTTTCAAGCGACGTGTCCCTGATTGGAATTGTACATGACATTGGTTACAGACAAGCAGTTTGGGTAAATTTGGCTTTATTAGTTGAAATGTGGAAAAAAAACGAAATAGAGTTAGCATTCAGCAAGACCACAGAGTAAGCGGAACTGAAAAACTGCAAGTTGCTATTTTAAAATAGCCGTTTGGTTTGACTGATCTCGTCAAACAAAACAAAACAACTACAATAAAGATGGTTTATTCTACTCCCGGATTCTATTTCCAAGCACAGACATCTTAGCATTATCTATAGTACTCATCGTACTTGTTAACTTATTGCATAACGCAAGTATCTAAACAGTACCATGAATAGCTTAACTGTATGCACTAAAGTACAATTCATCGTTCAGATCGGTGCCAGTTTTACATAGATTTGTACACTTCTTATGAGTAATGATCACAGTAAGACATTTTGTAACTCGAATAATTACTGCACGATCGATAAATGTGTTGTACCAGGTGACAATGTTTTGTAAAACATCTGCAAAACAAGCCGTAAATGTAAAAAGTGTCAAAAGCTCTGCTGACAGTGCAAGTCTACCCTTTAAAATATGAACTGGTTAAGTGTAAGAATATTAATTCCTTACTTTCTCGACATCTCTCAAATTTGAAACAGAAAGCTTCCACGAGCGTTTCCCACAGAAACAAAAATTAATAAATAAGCAAAACACACGTACCGAAATAGGAAAATGTGGTCCACGACACACACACAAAAATTATAGTACACTGTAAAGAAATCGGAGCACTGCAGGGACGAAAAACTACATTCTACAAAAAAAAAATATAAATTTTTATATATATATATATATATATATATATATATATATATATATATATATATATATATATATATATATATATATATATATATATATATATATATATATATATATATAAATAAAAGAGTCTGACTTCTTAAAAATGCTGCATACAAAATACTCACACACTAACCCGGTCTACGGATGAATACACACCAAATGGTCAAAAGTATATGGACACCTGACCAACACACCTACATGTGGTTCTTAGCAAAAAGTTGTAAACGCACAATTGTATAAAATGCCTTTGCATGCTGTAGAATTACAAATTTCACTCCACTGGAACTAAAAAGGGACCAAACCTGATCGGGCATGACTGGCAAGATTGGTGTGAAAAACGTTCCGTGACCTGTACAGAGCCCTGACCTCAACCCCTCTGAACATCTTTGGGATGAAGCGGAATGCCGACCGCACCCCAGGCCTCCTCACCTGACATCAATGGCCAACCTCACTGATGCTCCTGTGTACACAAATCCCCACAGCCACGCTCCAAAATCGAGTGGAAAGCCTTTCCCGAAGAGAGCAGAGGTAATTAGAACATCAAAGGATGGGGGGGACTAAATCTGGAATGGGATGTTTAACAAGCATGTGTGTGTTATAACGAAGTGTCCAAACAGTGTACATTCCTGTGAAGCAATAATCAAAACAACCCTATGTTTGCAATGAAAAAGCTAACGTATATAAAAGCTTGTTCTATTTTATGTGGTTGACAGATGACTGTTTATGGGCAAGAACAGACTAAAACCTAAAAAAAAAAAAAAAAATCAACTCAAAAGTATTGGACCACTCAGTCAATAACAGGAAGCCCATCATTTCTCACACACACACACACACACACATTTACAGCCAGGAAACAGTTGTACAGTAGCAGTGCTTAGACGTCCTTGTTTTGAATCGAACAGGTGCGTGTAAATGTGGAACCCTCATGTTACTTTACGCTTCAGAGCAAGAACTACACGACATACTTTAATCAAGAGCTTGTCTATACTGCTACCCCTTCACCCCTTTATCCCTTTTCCTTCCCTTTTCTCTTTTCACTTCATTCCCCTCTTTTTCCCGAAGCACAAATTCCCCCATTGCCTCTGCTGCAAATCCCTTCATCTCATTCTCTAGCTCATCATCATCATCGTCGTCGTCGTCATCATCATCATCTCCATCTGCCATGTCTTCCAAAATGTCCTCCACGTCCTCCACAAACTCGCGGAATGGTATCTGGTCATGGACGAAGACTCCGTCAGTGAAGAACTCGCCGATCAGCTTGCTCAGTTCCGCTTTTCTGGAAGTTTGGTCCTTGGGTCCTAGAAGTTTCGCCAAATAGCCCGAGATGAACGCCTCAAATGCCCGTTGAGAAACAGGAGCAAGCCCCTCCTCGTGTGCACAAGCCGTCACGCCGGCGCACCCTTCTGTCGAGCCGTAATAGTGACGGATCTTCTGCCTCTGTTCAGCCCAGTAGTCGACGTGCACGTGGTCTTTGCTGTGCTGTTTGTCACTGTACGAATGGTGCGATGCCTCATATTTGCCTTTTCTTCTCAGCTTTTCCTCTTTTTTTTGGTTCTTGTCTTTGTATTTTTTCTCCTCCTTCCATCCTTCTGCTCTTTCTCCACTTTTAGGTTTGTCTTTCTGTTTCCCACCACGATGCTTCTCCTCCCTTTCTTTTCTTTCACTGTTTCCATCGTGATGATCTTTCTTGCCTTTCCTAGTTTTCTCCTTTGGGCTTTTATCGCTGTACTTTTCATCACCCGATGCTCCGCTCCCTTTGCCCTCACCCCACTCCTTTCTTTCTTTCCAATCCTTCTTTTTTTCACTCGTCTCTTTCTGTTCTTCATTCCGACTAGCTTGCTTACCCCTCTTCCACTCTTTCTCTTCTTTCCAGTCTTTTTGCGCACTCTTTTGCTTCCATTCCTTATCTTCTTTTCCCTTCTCTCGTTTTTCCCACCTCCGGTCAACAAACTCTCCATGTTCCTCCTTTTCCAACTTTTTATCTTCCTTTCTCTCTTTTTTCCCAGTCCTTTCCTTAAGCTCTCTTTTTTCGTCGACAAGCTTCCGACTTTGGTCATCCTCTTGCTTGTGGTCTTTTTGCCCGTTTTTCCCTTCTCCCTTACGTCTCCCTTTCTTGTCTTCTTCTTTCTCCCACTCTTTACGGTCCTTTGTGCTTTTTCCCGTGCCTTCTTGCTCATCTACCTTTATGTTCTTGTCCTTCTTCCATTCTTTCTTGTCTGTCCTAATTTCTTTCTCTTTCCTCTCTTTATCCCAAGCTTTTTTATCCTTTCTCTCTTTCCTCTCCTGACTACTAGGCATCTCTTCATGTCCAGCAGAGGGCGTCACAGCTTGCACAATCACTAGAAGACGGAATAAATATTGATCAGTAAGCAAGGCAAAGAAACCAGAGTGACATTGAGCCTCAATGAATCCGCCAATGCTTGGGCTTTGTACCTGTACTCTGAGCGAGCTCCGTAACTTTCTCCTTTAGATGATCCAGCTCTTTCTGCATAGCTGGAAGTGCTTCAAGCTCCTTATTTACTCGCTCACTCTCTCTCTTTACCCTTTCACTCTCTTGCTCGTACTCCTTCTGAAGGGCAGGCAGTTTATCCAACTCTCCTCTCATCCTCTGGTTTTCTGCTTCCAGCTCCTCCCTTCTCAGTCTCTCCTTGGTGCCTTCCTCCGCTTGCAGTTGTGCAGCCTTTAATTCCACTTCCTGTTCCTTTGTTTAGAAAGACAAAAGATGGAAAAGAATGTAGAACATACGAGACACTCCAAACAGATGGAAAATGAAAGTACATGAAGCTACCTCAAGCCTTGCCTGTAAGCTTGCAATTTGCTGGTTCTCCTTGGCCAGTTTGTCCAGTATTTCTGGTGGCTGGACACCTCCAGGTGCGTCTCCTTGAGCATCGGGATTCAACCACTCCTAACACACACACACACACACACACACACACAATTTCCCGGTTGTTGCAAACTTTAATGCAGCAATGTTGGCAACTATATAATCAGCAGTATATTTTTAAATGATAAAAACCATGGCTGAAACACATCATGGCTGCGTTCTGAAATCACGTACTGTGACGGTATCTACTGCATTCGATTCAGTACCCAATGCTCGGCCGTTAATAAAGTACATACTGATCCGTGGGTATAGTATGAACATGTCCGGATAGTATGTCCGGACGTACTACATCGGCCATGTTGACGCAGTCATGTGACCTCCGACTTAATAAAGAGCCATGCCACCATCTGTGATTCTCCCACCCCCCCGGTAGGTCATCCTGGTATTTCCTGACCACCGATTTACAAATTCGGATATACTATTCATTTGGTGTACTGCTTTCCGCCTACTGTATAGTAGGATAGAAGGGATATTCAGAAGCAGCCAATTCTATGCGTCGCATGACACTTTAGGATCATTTTTGCTTTCCCACGTCAAATAAGCTGCGAGCTCCTCCATGCCAGATCCTTGAGAAAGGACTTTTGTGTAGCATTCTCCACCACACCGATTATGCGGACTACCGCAAGTCAATACACATTCATGGCGGTGTCCCAAACGGCATACTACACGCTAAACTAAGCCGCAATTGTCTCGCCCGACACTGCTTTTGGCACACAAAAACCCACTGCCTTTGAGACACAAAACAGTGCCGTCTTTTGGACCAAAAGCAATAGACTTATAAACACACAATGAGAACAAGAACCAACCTTTTTCACTTCTGGATAGTTCACGTCCTTGGCATCAGCATCTCCTTCTAAGTCAAAAGCAAAATTTTTAGCAAACGATTTCCACGCCGGCATAATAAACAGCGCTAGATTACAAAAGCACAACGTTGAATACTCGTGTACGCCACGTAATATTAAGGGAGGTACATCTCCTACAGGAACACCGTACATTGTAGAGTAAACATGCACGCACCATTTTTAACATGCAAAAGTTAAAAAAATGGATTGGACCGTCAAGACAAGTCAGCACACTGTACTTCTCAGATGAGTTCATATTCTTGTGTAGAACGAATCCCAATGTATCGGCCACTTCTAGAACATAGTTATTAAAACAACTAGAGTAAAATAACCTTCACTTATATCTGCTTATTTACACGGATAGGTCCATTCTTACACGACATAAACAAGGCCAGTTATCACTACAAATGATTCACTCGGGTCATGCAATTCAGGCAGACTCGCTGTCTATGAACAGCGTTGAGAAAAATAACCACATTAAGGTAGGTATACAATTACTGACTGGTAGCATCTTCTACTCCATCCATCAATGGAAAAGGAATATTCAAACCAACAAGATGGTCTCATAGTAGCGTGTGTGTGCGGTGCTGATATAAGTGGAGATCAGTGTTGCTGTTTATACATCATCCATCCATCCCTTCTTCATCGTTTGATTTCTCACCACAAGACTATTTCTGGCTGGATATCTTTAGTTACTGGACTGTTCTCAATCCAGAAGTGAAAAAAAAAGAGTCTGTGTCTACCAGCCAAATAATATCTGGCCAGTGGTAGTCCCTTTCCACTGATGAATGGGGGAAGAGGCAAGCTGTGTCTGAACTGTGGGTAGTAACACATGAGCTGTAGTGACCAATTGTATAACCGTAATATCTATCTATATGGACGTATACCGGATAAAACGTCCCGTGCCTGGAGATACAAGGTAAGTGTACCTAAAAGACTGAGTGTTTATTCAAGACAATATTTTTTGTGTTCATGCTGCTCTCCACAGTGCATCACACGCCAAACATGGTTGGTTCTTCAAGTTTCACTGTTAGGCCCAGAGGATTATTTTTTTGTACTATACAATTTAGAGATACTTTGGTTACATATGGTCATGCTTTAACTGTGTGAAGACGCATACAACCTCAGCACATCCTATAACCGAAAAAAGTACTCAAATTTTTTATTGAATACCAATTCATATTATACTTCGATCAAATAAATAATCATTAAAAAATTTTAAAAAAAAAATAATAACTGCTAATATTAAAGAAATGACTGGCGAATATTTATTTAATTGCCATGCTAACCCAGTGAATCCAATCGAACAAGATTAAAAAGAGAATATGGATAGAAGAACGGGCCAAAAATCACACCTGAACATTTCATTCTTCATACAGGACGCGTCATGAAGCGGTCATTACAAACAAAGGCTTCTCCACCAAGTATTAAATACATTTCAGTTGGCGTGTTCAATACTTTTTTCCTGCGTCATTCCTCGTTATTACACATAACTTCATTTGTGGACTTTAACGTTGTGAATTCTTTATATTTGCGGATTTCTTGAGTTGATACTGAGGTCTGGTGAAAATTTCATGCGAGTAGCCTCATTGGGAATATATTTACTGAAACAAATGTTGACGCGTCCGATACTCATTTCCCCCGCTGTACAAAAATGCTGAGCAGGCCCAGTTAACTTTGATTTTGGCAAGGTCAGTGCAGGGAGCGGTTTCTTCTGGGATGACAATATACCCATCACACAAAAGGTTTACTGAATGATTTGATGAGGATGGAAATGTGTTAGACACACTCTCCGGCACGATCAAAACATCTACTTAGGAATAAAAGTGGTGCTCCGTAGTGGTCTAGTAACACCTCAAAGCAGCGGTCCCCAACCTTTTCTGCGCCACGGACCGGTTTAATATCAGACGATATTTTCACGGACCGGCCTTTAAGGTGTGGCGGATAAATACAACAAAATAAAATGATCGGACCGGAATAAAAACTGGGGTATTTTTAAAATATAATAATAAACGTGAATCCAATGTGAAATCGCAACTTTATTAACAGCGTCCTCGCGTCATCCTCTCTCCCCCCCTAACGCTCTCTGGTCTCTATGGTAAGGTTTCAACGTATCACGTGACCGAGACAAAGCGTCTTGACGTGCGTCAAGAGTGAGTCGTAGAAGGATGTAACGGAGAGAATCCGCTTATTTTTCAGATCCAGATAATAAATAAAACGGAAATAATGTCAGTTATTTATTCTTTCTGTGCGGCCCGGTACCAAATGACCCACGGTACCGGTCCGCGGATCGGGGGTTGGGGACCGCTGCATTACAGGACACCTTATGTTGTTTTCCCTCCCTTTAATCAATTTAACGTATCGATATGTTACTTTAAAAACAATAGTGCTGTTCCATTTTTTTTTTACATTTCGGTCATACACACATGAAACTGAAGAATCACCCACCTAAAGCGACATGCCAATAAAATGGATCATTAACCAATCAACACTGGCATGCATTATACTTGAATCACTCCATTCAGCCATTTTCTCCTTATAAATTTACACATCACACACACACACACACACACACACACACACACGCGCACTACCTACCATCATCCAGATCCATAAGAACACCTGCAGAATAATACAGCCCTGTCTCAGCAAACCCTTTCTCTCAACCAGGAAATATTCATGTTTTCTCGATTAGACTCTGCATTCCGTGTAAAATATTTACCAGAAAAGAACAAGGTGCCCAGGCCTAGAAGGATGAGCGCTCCAAAAATGCACTTGTTCAAGCTGAACCCGATGTCTCCTTCTCGCTGTGGATGTCTGAACTGCTCTTCCTCGCCCTCCTCCTCCTCCTCCTCGTCCTCTCGATGGTACAAAGGGGTCAGGACAGAGAGATTCCTCCTTCTTAGTCCATCACCCTCGTTCGCCTTCTCTTCTAGCTTACACTCTGCATGGAAAAGGAGACACTTTATTCTGCAAGTGTTCTACAGTAAATACACTCACCACCAACAACATTAGGTACATCTCTACCCCTGCTCGTTGATGCAATTATCTAACTGGCCAATCACGTCGCAGCAGAGAAACTTCTGTGAGCAGAAAGATCTTGTTGATGAGAAAAGTCAGAGAATAGCCAGAGAGATTCAAGCGGACAGGAAGAGAGGAAGAGGTGATCTGCTGTTGTAGCCGATACGCCTCAAGATTCCATGTCTTATGCATTCCGAGATTGTTTTTGCTTATAAAGAGTGGTTACTTTAGTAACCGTAGTCTTCCGGTCAGCTCCAACCAGGTGGTCTAGTCTTCTCAGATCTCCTGCATCGACATGGCATTTCCACCCACAGAACTGCAACTTACTGGGTGTTTTTTGTTTTCCGCACCATTCTGTGTGAATGCTAGACGCTGCTGTGCGTGAAAATCCTCATCCATTACAAACATTGACTGAAGTGCCATCGTTTCATACATTTCGCTGCCGCCACATGATTGGCCGATTAGATGAGCCGATGGATGAAAGTGGCTGGTGAGTGTACACGTTGTATTAGCGGTGTTAAAATGCAGAGTCAGCGAGGAAAATGCCAGTACCGGTTTAAAGCGTATTACAGATTTGTGCAAGTATTTCAGCGACACATCCTTGAAATTTCAGTAACGGCCACATCGAATTTAAGCATTACTGCAGAGAGGTACGGTTTAATGCTTCTACAAACCTTTCCATTCCGACCGATTAATGCATCGTTAGTGCAATTATCTTAGCAAGCAGTACCGCACCATCCTGGTAATCTTGCTCTGCGCCATAATGCCGTAATGCTTCGTGGATTCAGGCTATGCTTTAACACGGAGACGGAGGGCTTTGCTAGATCTGGTTCTATTTCTGGAATTCCTCAGGGCTCTGGGAATCAGTGTGCCCGTGCAGCTGTTCCACATCCAGCAGACACCCAGTTTCTTGAGTTGATAAGAACAATGAAACCCTTTAGTATATGTGCTATTTAATAGTGTGTCAGGGAGCCCAGGGAAAATACTCCTCAAACGGTCAAAATGTAAATTTTGTTTTATCCAGGGCTGGGCGATCTGAGATACTGTTGATATGGTGAGAGAGAGAGAGAGAGAGAGAGAGAGAGAGAGAGAGATCTATCTATCTAGATAGATATAGATATATAGAGATATATATATATATATATAAAATATCTCTCTCTCTCTCTCATTATATATATATATATATATATATATAAATAATTTTACATTTTTAATAATTGCAAACTCAATGGCACTGAATAGATGACGTACATTTTTTTAAAAACCTGATTATCTTTGTAGAAAAGTATCGTCGAACTCCGTCTTGACGTTTTTCCTCCCTGCTGTTTTGCAGACAGCTCGTTAACTAAATTACATATCGCGATACATTGGTCATATCGCCCCGTCCAAATGTGATCCGATGCTGAACTTGAATATTTAGATGAGAACCGTTATACTGCCAAATGAACAGACTTCTTTCGTTCAAAATAGTTTAGCATGGGCGGCACAGTGGTGCTCACCTCACCTCACCTCACCGCTCCAGGGTCCCTGGTTTGATCCTGAGCTCAGATTACTTTCTGTCTGGAGTTTCACGTGTTCTCCCCACGTATGTATTGGGAGATTGTCTCCAATCCGGTTTCCTCACACCTCCCAAAACCATACCAGTAGGTGGATTGGAGGAGATCAATTGCCCCTAGGTCTGAAGGAGTGTGTGAATGTGTGTGCCATCCAGACAAGATTCTCTGCATCCACCACAAACGTAACCTGGATAACGCATCTACTGAAGACGAATGGTTTAGAAATACTATAGATGAAAATCTGACACGGTGTTTAGTCATGTCTACATACTTTGCCTTGAGTTTCCGGATGTTGACCAACGTGTCATGATGACAGCTGCTTATGATTAAAATGGAGCAGGTAACTGCATTAGGCTGAGTGTAAGCGAAAAAGGCAGGAGTACAAATATTGTGCAGCTGCTGCAGGCAAACGGTGCTTAAAATTATAAATACAGTGCAAAACATTTACATCTAAATACGGAAGTATTGACTATTATACCGTTACCATAAACCAAATATAAGATTATTAAACCCATTTCCAGTTTTTATTTACGTGGTTTTAAATCATTTCAAGCTTCGCATATTCTTGTTCTTTTGGCAGATATTCGGTATTTTAATTTTAAGCGTTTATTTCTAGAACGAAGCAAAATGATCTATATTAAAATGTAAAGCTTAATACGAGCCCAAATGTCTCGAAATGGGTTTAATAATCTGCACTTGGTCAGTTTTTGCAGTGTAGCACAGACAAGATGCACGGAGTAGATCATCAAGTCTAGAATCCTATTTCAGTGCGGCCTAAGAAGCAGAACAGATCCAGCTCTCTGGCAGCATTCAATCATGCAACTCCTGAGCACTCCATACCAGACCGGTCCATATCCGTCACTCTCCGTTAAGTCCAGCAACCACAACTTAAAGAAGAACGTGTAAAAACGTTACATTCCTTTTGTGTGGGTTTGGTGCAGCTGTAAAACTGGGACGTTTTTGCTACGTGACTTATTCCTCACCTTCTCGCAGAGCCGTCCTCAGCTCACCCTTCTCTTCCCCGTGTGAAACCCCCTCTTCTTCTTCTTCTTCTTCTTCGGCTCCAGGAAGTGAAGCGGACACAGGTGACGGGCTGATGTGTGTGTAAGAGTCAGAGAATGATTCTGTATCGATAAGCGGTTGGCTTTCAGAGCCATCACCAGAGGCTCCTGGTTCTCCAAGACCAGTGGTCAAGGAGGTCAGGTTTTCAACATGAGCAGGGATGCTGGACGCCGTGTCCTTCTTCACAGTGGTACCGTGTAAAACAGCTGCGTTTTCACTGCCCTCTAGTGGTGTCACCTGGAAATAACGATACACAGAACTATCACACCCATGCAAAGTTTTATTTTGCATGCATCCAAGTGTATTTTGTAAACCAAAGTCAGCGACTTCACACCCCCCTCCCCCCCAAATAACTTTACTCTAGGCTATTTTGTCTATTTTCTGTATTCCACTTTGTTTATTTTACACCCGAGTAACAGAAAAGGGGATTAAACGCCACAAACCTGTGGAGGATCAGGAGGGTGGGTTTGCTCTGCGGGAGTGTCTGAGAGCGCTGATGATTGCGTGGGAGCTGCATGCACTTCTCCCTGACCTTCAGACAGAGGACCCATGCTCTCCACTCCAGACTCCTGTAGAAGAAAACAGATCAAATTTTGATTTAAATTCCATAACCCATTTTCCTCAGAATTTAACTGCTACTATTAACATCGTTAAGGTTTTCGTCCACCAATCATTCGCACACGAGACCTGAATGAAAGGGGGCGGAACTTAAAGAAAAAAAACAAATGGCTCGGTGATACAAAAATGGGTTGGTACATTACTAGGCGTTGGCATAAAAGGAAACAAATCCGTTAAATTATGAAATTATTCAATCTATTGGATCTTTGGTGGTCTGATTTATCAGCATATGCATTTTCAGACAGAGATGTATACTCTTCCTGCCTGAAAGTATATGGAGGCAGTTGACAATTGAAACTGGAAACCAGGGCATGGTTTACTAAATGCCAATACTGCTTGTAGCTCCATGAAGCTTTGCAAAAAATTCTGCACATACCTAATGGTGCTCTTGTTGCACATATTTAAAGAAGAATAACTGAAGAAAACCTATTCACTTAAACATTTAGAAAGAAGCACGTGGCCCAATGACATCAACTAGTCCAGAGAGTCTAAACTCTAATGCATTGTTACAACAGATACAAAGTGCGTCCCTAATCTCAAATTGTTGCTCCTGGATTCCTGATTCTGTGCTTCATAGTTATCAGTGCTTATGTCTGCAGTTGATGACCGAAACATTGTGAGAGTGGTGAAGAAAAACCCCAAAAACAACAGCCAGTGACATCACCAACAATCTCCACAGGGCAGGGGTGAAGGTATCACAATCCACCGTTCGAAGAAGACTTCGAGAGGAGAAATATAGGAGGTCATACCACAAGATGTAAACCACTCATCAGCAGTAAGAATCAGAAAGCCAGATTGGAATTCACAAAGAAAGTGGTGGAAAAAGGCCAAAGTGTGGAGGATGAAAGGACCTGCTCATGATCCAAAACACACAAGATCATTGGTCAAGCATGGTGGAGGTAGTGTCATGGCTTGGGCTTGCATGGCTGCAATAATCTGTACTGATGATTTAACTTGTGATTTTCTGGAAATGCATCCAATCTAATTGGGAGGAACTTCATCATGCAGCAAGACAACGATCCTAAACGCACTGCCAGCTCAACAAAAGGACTTTACCAGGGGAAAAAAAAAAACGGAAGGTTTTAGATTGGCCAAGTCTAAAGTCTAAAACCTTTTTTAGACTGGCCAAGTCACGGTCAAGTCCGGTCTTCATATTCTCAGAGGAACGTGCGAATGGGTGAGGCAAGGAATCAACGAGGAACGTTTAAAGAACATCGGGTGCACCCACTGACTTGCCAGGCCTACCTTAATAACAGAACACACACCTTTACCTCTGGAGCAAGAATGGTCCAACTGTTGCCATTGGTGCTGCTGTTGTCAGCCATCGCCCCCTGATGGCTCTGTTCAGCAACTGCAACACACAAAAGCAATCAACATCCCTGAAGCCAGGGTAGGTAACAGAGTGGCAGATTCATTTTCATGCTTCATCGCATACTCGAATGCTGAATGACGAAGCGCTTCGTTCGCCGATACGATAATGAGTCAGGAGTTAAAGAAAACGAACGGGCCTTTATCACAACGGAGTGTTAAAGTCAACAGTGTGGTTCAAGTCTCCTACAGGATTGGAAGTTGCTGGAAATACTACGATCTTCATTAGTATTTGTCTCACACTGCGCTGTCAGCAACGCTGGGCCTTTCCTTTGGACAACAAATGTTTTGGCAGAGACCTCGGCAACTAAGGCGGTCGCCGAGCATTTCAAAGACGGAAGCGGAAGACTCTTTGCCTCAATGGTGAAAAACAAGTCAGAGTTACTGCTCAAGTCTTGAATACGAGTGAAGTATTTGGAAAAGACACCAGTTGTTTTTTTGTTTACTCATTTGAGGTTACGACTGATCCCTACGTTTCAATACGTGATGATCCCTGTGTCACTGATATTCAAACGGTATCAAGCAAATCTTATAGCTGGTTTAAAAAAAAAATAAAACAGTTTTAAAATACTGAATTTATTAACACCACAGCTCTCAAAAAAAAAAAAAAAAAAAAACTAATGAGGTACTTTGTGACACACTTCACACTACATTAAGGATCTTTTTAATCCTTGTCACAGTAATTTGGGTCTGCTAATGGAAACTCCCCCTTGAGAGGTTGGTAAATGTAGCCCTGGGCTGTGACGGGAACTCAGGATATAGTGGAATTAGATAAAAGCTAAAAATAAGGCAGTAAGAAAGGCTGCTCTATTGAGCTGAAAGCTTAATAGATTCAACCGTTTGAAAAAAAAAAAAAAAAAAGGAGGAAGACCGTAGAATAAAAAGCTAGTGGGCTTATATCTTGTATACATTTTTCCATCCGCGCTATCGGACTGATAAATTGCATTGCGAGTTTGTATCCGTACACCAATAAAAGGCAACCGGGATCATTACAGTTTCCATTAAACCAATACAATTCCCATTATAACCATTACAAATAAAGGTACCAGGGCTACACTTTATCTCCCGGTGTCTGCGCGGGCTTCCTCCGGGTTCTTCAGTTTCCTCTCACCTTCAGAAAACACACAAAAGAAATGGTGTAGGAGGGGACGCGTGTACGCACGGTGCTCTGTGATGAACCGGCGTTCCCGGCCAGAACGTACGGGATAGGATCCGGATCCTCCGTGACCTTGACCAAGATAGAAAGGTGTTCCTGAAGATGAATGAAGGAATGAATCAACTCAAGTCTACAGACTGAAGTCACCGACTGTTCAAAATGATCGAATACGTAACGAATATAAACCAGCGCCATAACCGGCGCATGGGGATGACGAATGAACACGCGCATGGTCAATTACATGGGTCCGTTTCCATCATTTAAAAAAAAAAAATAAATAAAAAAAAATAAAAAATAAAAAATAAAACACACACACTACAAATACCATTACAGACCATCAGCTAACCATTAAAACCATGTTCATTAGTATTACTGGTCCTCAATCGTATACACTAGATATAAACATGCCACTAATAGACGGCAACAAACGACCAGTAGAGACCCACAGGGACCATTAAAGTGTCCATCAAGACCATTACAAATTCTATGAGGGTTTCTATTGTTTGTTTGTTTGTTTGTTTGTTTGTCAGTCAGCAGGGCATCTAGTGTCGCAGCAGGAAGCTCACAGAGATGTCAAGTTCTCTGAGCAAAACCCTACATTCCCAGATAACATATTTACACTTTAATGCAAAATTACTTTGCCAGCCATCATTTAGCTGTTAGAAAAATCTCATTCGAGGTCCTCACTATTATTTTTGAATCTATCAGGACCGTGCCCTTCACTTCCCATCTCCCAAAAATAAATCTGACCAAAAAAGGTAAAAAAAAAAAGAAAGGTAGTCTTAAGATGAAAGCATGAAAGAGCTCTGTCCCAAACCCCCTACTGCACCCAAGTGCACTAGATCAGGGAATGGAACACAAACTTCCCCAGCCGCAGGACTATTTATGTACGGTGTGTCAACGCATGAACAGACGTGAACGCTATAAATAAAGCTTTCAGATGGCGTCCTTTAACACGAGAGCGCATTGGGATCACGCCGAGTCTACTCGAAGCGAGTCTGTCCTGCATAGTAAACTTTTAGACTGGATTCGAGTGTGTTCACATCAATCAAGCGCCTTAAACGCGGGCCGAGTTCCAAAAAGAGTCCTGCTCCCTGTGTAGGCGCACTAAGCCAAACATAAAAGAAACGGCTTTCTGCGCCTGTTGTGGTGCACTACAGAGCGGAAAGAGCCTCGATTGGGATATAACCTTATAAACCCTAGCCGGAAATGAAGGCAAAGTTTACGCATATGCAAAACTCTAGAAGTAGGTTACACAACACAAGCCTGTAGTAGTTCATCTTTTTTTTTAAAAAAAAAACCGCAATGTTGTAGCTGCAGGAATCTAATCTTACCTCAAGTCCTCTTTGAAGCGTTTTTAAACCCTGCAAGTCGTTCGGAGAGTTTCTGACTACTCCCCAGCTCTCCTTCTGCTCTACTCTACTGCTCTACTCCAATCGCGGTGGATTATTTCCCAAACGGCCCGCCCCTAGACACAAGAATGCACCAATCACAAGCCGGTATAGACCATACTTCCACCCCCAAAAAAAAAAAACCCCAACCAAACAAAACTGACAAGCACAGGTGTCAAGAAAGAAAGAAAGAAAGAAGAAAAAAAAAACACATAGCATCCAATATAATCATTCAACATCCCATACACGAGCTATTTGTGTGATTTAAATAATATTATTTTAATTTTTACAGCATTTAGCAAACACTTTTATTCACTGGAATCCCTGTTGAAATGGTATTCCTGTATTACACTGGTGCAGTAGGCCACATATAAGAATAATATAAGACTAAACCCTGCTACATAAGATTTAATGTGAGCATTATACATGATTTGTGTGTATATGGAGCTGTATCGTGCTCCTTGCTTGGTCATAGGGGTGCCAGGTCTTTTGTGCGAGGAAGAAGCTCGAGAAGTTGACGTGGTGAAATAGACCAGTCTATGCAAATACGAGAGGCAGCCTGGGGATTATTTGCACTGAGCATGTGAACAAATATGTTCCCAGTGCCAGTATATCATCCACGTGTATAATTATTAACACACACACACACACACACACACACACACACACACACACACACACACAACACACACACACACACACACACACACATACCTTTTCTGGCTTTGTTGACTATTTCATTAATGACGACAAAGTCAAAAACATGACCAAGGCCCTTGTTGCATGGTTACTGAATTTGGCTGGACGTTAGCGCTAGGAAGAGTCCTGGTGGATCCAAACGTCTTCAATTTCACAATGTTGGAGGCCAGTGTGCTACTGAGAACGTTCAAAGCTTCAGAAGTGTTTTCATGCCCTTGTCCAGACTTATGTCTTGACCACAGACGTCCAGAGACTTCTTTTGGCTTAAAGTCTTGGTTTCTGTTCTGACATGGACTGTGAATTGTTGGCTCGTGTGTGTGTGTGTGTGTACAAAGGTGTGTGCCTTTCTAAATCATGTCTAATCAGTTGAATTTGCAACAAGTTCTGCAGACATCTCCAGATAATCAAAACAAACAGGATGCACCTCAGCTAAATTTGGAGTGCTTTAATCAAGGGTCTGAATACTTCCGTTTCTTAAGGAGAACGAGAAGAAGACTTGATTGGTCACATATACATTACCGCACAGTGAAATTCTTTTCTTCACATATCCCAGCTTGTTAGGAAGTTGGAGTCAGAGCACAGGGTCAGCCAGGATTCAGCACCCCTGGAGAAGAGCGGGTTAAGGGCCCAGCAGTGGCAGCTTGGCAGTGTACCGGGGGTTTGAACCTCCAACCTTCTGATCCGTAACCCAGAACCTTAACTTCGAGCCTTTAACGGTGAGCCACCACCGCTCTAAAAGCCCCCCCTTGTCAGGATTTAATGTCCAAAACCTTATTTTTTAATCCATTTTAAATTCAATATATAACACAATAAAGAGTGCATTTTTACGTTTTCTTTATGTATATTTTAATAAAAACTGTAAAGGCCTCTTAGAGTGACCTTTTTATTTTTCCAACATATCCAACGGTCTTTACGGAAGGCTGGAGAGATAATGATCGTGACAGGGTGCTAACCCATCACCGGCACAGTCACGCACACATTGTTACACTACAGACAATTTGGTAAAGTCAATCAGCCTACAACACATCTTTGGACTGGGGGTGGAAACCAGAGTACCCAGAAGAAACCCCCGAAGCATGGGGAGAACATGCAAACTCAGCACAAAGGGCAGAGGCAGGATTTGAACCCTCAGCCAAATGTGCTAACCATTATTATTATTATTATTATTGCTGTTGTTAGGGCTGTCGATTGATTAAAAGTTTCATCAAATGAATGACATGATGTGTGAATGAATTCATTGAATTAATTGAGTGTGTGTTGACTGTAGCTGCTGGGTTGTGTTAAGCTCACTAAAACATGCTGTGAGTTCAGGCTAGAACTGCTTTGATGGTATGCAAATTCCTTTTTGTAGAAAGTCTTTGGTCTTATCAGTGCTTCCATCTGGGATGCGTTTTGAATATAAAATTTCCCTTCAGAGGGCCAAACAGAGTTTGGTCGTCGCCTCGTCACTAAGCAACTGCATGCAAAGTAAGATGACGTCCTGGGGTGGGCGGGGCGGTGTGGGACAGGGTGCATTAAATGCGTTAATCGCTTTAACGCATTATTTTGGCCATAATTAACTGCACTAAATTAACGTGTTATATCAACAGCCCTAATTATTATTATTATTATTAGTAGTAGTAGTAGTAGTATTATACTGTAGTTGTTAATCTATTTGACCTCAAGAACTCAAACGCAAATAGACGTATAAGTAATGCCAACCAGGACTGTAATCAGTCCCTCCAGGACTTTGTGATCGCATAAATGAATGCAAAATCAAGCAAACTCAGAAAGATTTAGCGGACCTTGCAATTTTTCAAAATTACCACAGCCTTTCGGCAGATTTGGACGTCATCACAATGTGCATTCAGCCGAAACCCTGTTCGATTCACGTGCGTCGATGATGAGTACAGCTAAAAGGTCTCATTTACCAACACACATCACTGTGAAAGACAAAACTGCAAAAACAATTTAGTGCAATTGCGATTTCGCCATTTCACGTTGCTTCAGTTCACGTCGCATCGCAAACTTCGGAAAAAGCCGCAGCAAAATCAAACATCGTTAGCCGCACCGATCACACACAGACAAACTCTAAATCCTGTATGGACTGATTAATGTATGTTTTGAAATTTGTATTTGGGATAAAAAAAAAGCTCTACATAATAAATATTTGTCTGCAATAAATAACCAAAACATTATTGAACACATTTAAATAATTAGCTTGATATCTGAATAATTTTAGTATGGTCAGAGGTGCTTCAGGTCATTTATTTTCACAGTTTAAGGAGTTCTTGGCTGCAAAAAGTTATAAACTTTTAATATTAAGCAAGGGAAAAGAATAAATGATAATAATCACAGCACAAAAGTGTGGCAAGCTGTGTAGAGAAAGTGCTTTTTGAATTAAATAAACGGTTAAGTATTCTTTAATGGCTCTGTGGATTCTCCTCGAGCGCTCGACCCATAATATTGCAGCACTGACGTGTTTTCCATTTGTAGTACCCAGAAGCTGAGGCACACAGCTTCAGACCCTGAGTGTTGTGAGGGACACTAGAGAGGGACAAAAATGCTCCATTTATTGGAATCTGAAACATACAGTATGTTCATGAGATGAGTGAAAGTAATGGGTGAAAAGAGATGGAGCTTTTCATTGTAAAAGAAAAGAGCCCAAGCAGCATGCCTTACTGAGACAACCAGAACTAGGCAGACCGAAGAGAAGACTTTCGTAACTGAGGTCTTTATAAGAATGGGGGTAAGATCTGAGATTGTGAACAAAATCTGTGTTGACTTTTAGACATACCGTCCATGTTATTAGGAACATCTGTACACCTGCTGATTCGTGCAATTATCCAATCAGCCAATCATGTGGAAGCAGCACAATGTATAAAAAAAGCATGCTTATACAGTACAGGTCAAGAACTTCAGTTAATGCTCAGATCAAACATCAGAATGAGGGAAACATTTTTTTGGACTTTGACCATGGCATGGATGTTGGTGCCAGATGGGCTGCTGTGAGTATTTCAGAACCTGCTGATTTCCTGGGATTTTCAAACACAGATTGGTGCGAAAAACAAACAAAAACCATCACCTGGTCCTTTTCCAATCTTCAACTGTCCAGATTCAGTGAGTCTGTGCCCATTGTAGCCTCAGATTCCTGTTCTTGGCTGACAGGAGTGGAACCTGATATGGTCTTCTAGCCAATATGCCCCAAGGTTTAGCTGGTTGTACATTCTGAGATGCATTTCTGCTCACCACGGCTGTAAAGGGTGGTAATGTGAATTCCTGTAGACTTTCTGTCAGGTCGAACCAGTCTCGTCATTTTCCTGTGACCGCTCTCAAGGCGTTTCTGCTCACACGACTGCTACTCACTGGATCCTTTTTGTTTTTAGCACCATTGTGTAAACTTTAGATTGCATTGCTCTGAATTAAGCCAATAACCCTGCTATGTGACATGAGATATGGTGTGAATACTAGACAAGTATTTTTCATTATATTACTCTATTTTACTCTTCAGATTCCAGATGGCAGAGATGTGATCAATGTAATAAGCAGACGATGGTTTGCTTATTGGCTTTGTACTTATTTTGGAATAAATAATCAAATATTTATTTTTTTTATGAACATGGCGTCTGGTTTAAAATGTACAAGTCTAGTTGATCGAAATGAAGATTGTACACTGAGAATGGTATCGGGTTTTACTGTAAGGCCTTTAAGCACAGCTAAATCCTACATCATTGTGAGCTGTAATATTTACATGGTAAAATTGATGGTCATCACATAGAAATATTTTTCTGAGCTAGTGGTACACTCGGAGCGAGTGGAGCAACAGAAAAGCATTTGCCCTGTCTGCTGTGCACCAACTACATTAATATTGTGTCGTGTGTTATGGTTTATGACCGTATTGTGTTCTTTGAGTATGTGTTATGACAGTGTGTTGGAATTTTGACAGCAGATAAAAGCAATGAGTAAATGAATGAATGAATGACTGAATGGTGCACTCTTGCTCTTTTATTTTTAAAAACTTAACGCGATCATCTGACGTTCGAATCCTAACGATACCAAAGCCATCAGTGGCTGGGAGCTAAGGGAAAGTGGCTGTGCGCTCTGGTCAGGAGACTCACTCCCCTCTGTCAATCACAGCAACGCTAATCAATCACGAGTGTCTGTGAGCTCACGTGTGCAGAAGAGGGTAGTGGCGCTTTCCTCCGAGTGTGATGCACTGCCCTGTGATATAGAACGAGCAAGATGCAGTTGGCTGGATTCACATGTCTCAGAGGGCGCATGTTAGCCTTCGCTCTCCCTAGTTTGTAGCTGTGGTAAGATAGGGATAGTGCTAGCAAGTGGGTGGGGAATGGCAGATGACCAAATTGGTTGGAAAAGGCTCATCTAAGGGCTTCCTGTTTTCTAGATAATTCCCATTGTTTCTTTAGGGGAAAACCCCAAAATTTATTGCATTTGTAGTTGTACACACAAGATACAAGGGTGTTTCTTCATGTCATGGTCAAATTCCTCGTTTGGCACAGCTATGACAAGTCGGTTATCCTTGATTGGTCTGCTGGACATTAATGGGAACATGCCACTTCATTCAGGGACACTGGAAAAGAAGCAGAGGTCAAATATAGCCACATAGCTCAATTTTTACATTCACAAGTATTTCATTAACCGGCAACATTTTTATCTAAAGCATCTGAACAGCTCTGGAGAAGATTTACAACCAAAGAACAGAGCTGAGCAATTGTGGCATAAATGTCTTGGTGCTAAAGCACTGCAGTGGCGCTCTGGCAGTCCTGGCCTTTCAACTCCCAGAAATTTCTCTTATTGGCAGGCACAAAATACTTTTCTCCGCCAAAACAATGTGTCGACATTTTACTAGAGCGCCATCTAGTGGAACAGCCACAACCTCATTTTATATTATAAAGTACCATTAAAAGAAAAGGAAAAAAAAATGTCGTTTGTACACTCTTAGGAAAATTTTCTCTTAACTCATAACCCCAATGGATTCTTTGGATTCTCTCACTGGAGTGACCCTATCGCTAAAGGGTTCTGTGTAGAAAACTACATCAGCGGTCACTTTTCAGACCAGAAGAACCTTAAGCTACAACCTTTAACCATCCAATCAAGCTTTAAGACATCTTTTTTTTTTTTTTTTTTTTTTGAGTGTAAACAATCTGTAGGAATAAGCCAAGATCGGCTTCAGTAATTGGAACAGAATTCAATGCCAATATGGTTATAGCAATTAAGATACTTTTCCAGGTCTGGAGAACCTTTTTTTTTTTGGTGGGGGGTGCTAATGTTGTTAATCTAGATCTAGTTAGCATATTGATAATTAAGAATATATGAAAAGTATTGGAATATAACCGAAGGTGATAATTTGCTTATTTACCTGGTGAGTCACTGTTAGATTGCCTTAATATATTAATCTGTCAATCAGGATATTTCTTCACAATGGCACATTGATGATTCTACCTTTCAGAACGTTCACTTAATTAGGAGTTAGCTTAACAATTAACTACTTGGGAAGCAAAAAAAGAGAGGGTTTCGAATGTGTTATTTTAAATAATGGTACAATTGTCTTTTTTAACAGATGATTTACAGTACACCCTTTATAAAATCCTGACCGTGGCTTTTTTTAAATTATAGATGAAATCATGGAACATGTCGTTTGCATTTTGCTTACCTCAAGCAGCAGGCAGCTCCGCGTTAGCATCACTGTCAAATTAAGAGGCAAAGACTAAAAGGAGGAAAAACAAAGCCCTCACTTTCCCAGATCATCTTGGGTTCTCGTTCATTTGTTTCAGTCCAGGATCTCTTTTATGCACCAGCAGCAGAGCAGGAAGTAAAGACACTCTTTCAAAGATTGGATGACCCCATAGGTGATACTCCCTCCCATCAGCTTCTTTCCAGGGCCAAAGCCGTATGCCATGTCTCTCAGATTCTGGCCCAGTGAGGCAGGTACAGCCTGCGCCAGGGGGCGCTGAGGATGCATCTGGTGCCGATTCCCCGCTGGAGACTGGAAAGGATGGCTGAAAAAACGGGCAAGAAATTTGCGAAGGGTAGCGTGGACTTGCCTTCGATCCTGAGTGATAAAGTTCTCCAGTGCGACACTGTAAAGTGCTTAAGGGAGTCGAAAAAGTAACCGCCTTTTACCCCCTAGGTATCTGCTGTGATCTACACACGCACACAGTTCCTGAATGATCTCCGCACTATTTCTGCATCTATATGTTATATTCAGCTCAGGAACATTCCAATGGACCATGCACTTTCTGACATATTGTATGGTCATTAAACCTTTAATCTCTCTATTGTGCATCTTTAGTTCATCTTTTGTTCTGGGAAAAGATCCTGAACATGTTTCTCAAAACAATTACCCAAACACATGATTGGTCCATTCTACCCCCACTGGGACTGATGCCTTTTGTTCTAATGTGATTTAGGAAGCCATTTATGGGCATCAGTGGCATGTCCACTGTGTCCATTTCATGACTAGTGCAGAAGCTTTGAATACTCACATTGTTCTGTCCTTCCTATGCGAGTAGAATGTTTAAACCAGAAGAGAATGTAAACCGTACACATAGGGGAATAGCAAATTTATACAATCAACTCCAGAATTACTGGCTTCCTTCATGAAAATGGGCCAAAGCAAACATGAAAAGAGGGATATTTGAGCCTGAACATATGGGAACACTACAGTTTTAATATAACAGCATTATTTTAAAATGCACTCTCTTCATTTTTCGGTTTCAAAATTATTGGCACCCCAGGAACTCACATTTGATGTAGCTTTTCCTGGAGGAAAACAAAGAATACTTGGTCCATAATGTCTAAAATGTATTGTAGGTGTTGAACGTTCATTATTAAATAGTCACCTGCGAGGCCTAAAATACTACTGTTTAATAAAGAATGTCTTCAGTAGAAGGATCTGAGTTACAGTAAAAGGTAAGCAGTTTTCCCATATTGTCGCAGTGGAAAACATTATTGTGTAATATATACTTTATACAATGTGCGCCCATTTTCATGAAGGGTGCCAGTAAATCTGGAGTTGACAATAACGCACTGCGTGGACATACTGTAAATCATGTGAAATGTGAAGAACTGCAGATTTAGGAAAAGGGAAGCCAAATTATAAAAACACAGTCAACATCTGTATTGATAATGCATTTATATATGCAATCTATAGTTCAAGATACACATGTAAACATGTACCCAAAAAAACAAAACAAAACAAAAAAAAAACATTAAACATTAAAGGCATATTATAATAAATCCAAAAGAAAAGGCAACATAAAAAAACAAGTCTTGTGCTGGTAAGGCAAAATAAACCTTTGGCCAAGAAAATGCAAAAAACAAAACAAACAAACAAAAAACAAACCAGAATCAGTCATAAGGTGAGCACAAACACGTGAAGAGAGAAAAAAAAAGACAAAGAAATAAACCACTGTAACTATAACACAAAGACTGCAGAGGGTTTCCATGCAACAGTGTGGAGTCTGTGAGGCACCCACACCCCTCGGTAGACCACACTTGGCACTGCACGAGTCACTTTTTTTTGACACCCAAGAGTTGAGTGAAGAAGTCAAATAATTTAAGACAGCAAACTGAGCCACAGACTAGAGTGTGCCTGCCCTCCACATCAATGCCAATACTCTAATATTACCCAAACTGTGTCTAATACAGATCCACTCCTAATTAACTAATTATGATGATATCATGTTTCCAATGACAGAAATCTCTGCACTTGAGTGGTACATTTGGTGATGAACTGAAACCCTGCAGTGAATATATGCTTTAGTACATCTATAAAAAAAAAAAAAAAAGAAGTAAAAAATCTTTTTTTTAATTGGTTTCTTGCTTCTTCAAATCAACGCTGACATTCAGAACAGGGCGGTCTGGCTTTATCCAGTCTGGGTCTTGGTTGAGCTTACAAGAATTATAAACATTGCGATATCTATGTACATTTCATGAAGCTGGTAAGCAAAAAAAAAAAAAAACAAAAAAAAAAAAAACTATATCACAAGCAAGAAACATCAAGAAACAATATCTAGATGTTTTCATTAAGTCACAGCACAGCACGGACACATGAGCACTATTTACCAGCAGGATTAAGAGAATGTGCAAGAAAACAACTAAGATGGCCGTCAACTAAAACCTGGACCAAACTGAAACACACTTGTGTAGGAATTCTGGGAAGAAAACGTTCTAAACGTGGAACGCCAATGAAGTGTTTTCATCTTGACTTCGTCTGCATCCTAATTTGGTGACTTTCTCGAGTGAAAAGGCACAATTCTAATAGGACCGTAAAAACAGGAAATGATGGAGTGTGTTTTATTCCTTGATTATAGGGTAGCGATGATAACACATTTCATATGAAATGAATGTTACTCTAGTTCAGAAATGTGCATCATATGCAACAGGGTGTCATTTGGATTTATTTTAGCATCGCTATGTGTTTTTTGTTTTTTTTTTAATTTTATTATTATTATTATAATTTATTTTACTTTTAGGTCTCCTCACTCCTTTCGAGTCTCATCATTTTTAAACTTCAACTCAAGTACACACGGAGACAGATTGTCAAGGCGAACACGGATAAAAGTGAAATATACAGCTTTAAAAAAAAAAAAAAAAAAAAAAAAAAGAAAGAAAGAAAAAAAAAAAGTTCATGATACAGGTGCTCTCGAAGATGACATCACCACAACAGGATACGCTTTCCGGTGAGGACTGAATTTATCTCCCCATTTTTTGAGTCCTGATGAGCTTGGAGCAACTCTGTATACAGTCTCTCACTCTTGGTCTCTTTCATCAAGTCCATTCTGTCCAGATTCTAGGGTTCTAGATGCGTGTTGTGATTCTTTTGATCCTCATCTCTGCTCCTTGCTGGGTTCATCGTTTCAATGAAAGTAAATATGTGTCTCTTTTAAAAAAAACTAAACAAAAAAAACCAAACAAACAAAAATAACTTCATCATATGTATAATCTACAGTATATAATCTATTCCTCTTTGCATATAGAATGATATGTGGCTTTGAAACACTCCCAAATGGTGAATGGGAGATTTATAGGAACCGCTAGGACAGATTTCCAGGTAGGATCCTGTTTATTCTAATGAATCCACCAAAAAAAAAAAAAAGTGGATGAATGAGCTCCCACTACTGTAATTTATATCTACTTCATCACATCAGCATCAGCACGCATGGCTGGCTACGTGTCAGGTCTGTACGCGGTGATTCTGCTGGCTTTACAAACCAGAGCTCTGAGAATGAAGGAATGAACAAAACCAAAATACCAGTCTTTCGAGTCTCTGATTCACTTCACTTCTCTTCTGCAGTGGATGACCTTTGGAGTGTTACTGAGGGATATTTCAGATGAACCCTTGAATGCCCAGACATCTCACGCTTAACTCATACATGCCATTTTGTACGGGACTTGACATCACATTACACCAATACCTATCCTACACCAGTCTGTTGGATTTTTTTTTTTTTTTGGCTCGTTTTCCCCATTGGAGTCTCGCTTTCATTCTTGCAGCTTAATCTGAAGGCTGTGAATTTCTCTTGGTCCATGAGTCCAATGATCGCATCACTTCAAAGCTTCATTATGGATTGACAGAGCTTACTATGGTCACATTTTTTTTTTGTTGTTGCTCATCCTCTATGCAAAAAAAGTGAGATGATCTCTGGACAAGTCTAATTACAAGAGATTGAGAAGGAAGGAGACACCATGGCAGAAGAACAGTGTGTGTGTGTGTGTGTGTGTGTGTGTGTGAGAGAGAGAGAAGCGGTGTGTGGTGTGTGGCACTTATGTTGGCCTTTGCTTGCTTTCGGTACAGGGCACAGCCCCTCTTCAGGCGGAAAAAGAAAAAGGGGCCCGGTTTTCAATAAGAAAAAAGATAAGGATGAGTGATACTAAAGGGTTGTGTTTTGAAGCGGAAAAAAAAAAAAGAAAAAAGGAGAAAAAAACCCGAAAACAAAAACACCCACCCACGCTGTCCCCCGGGTTTAAAGAAAAAAAGGGAGGGAGGGGTATAGTAACGACACCCACAATAACAATCCTGTATGCATTGAATTTTGTAATATGCCACATAACCCCTCATCATCATCACATGGCTTCGAATGAATACAGAAAATCATCAACTTCCCCACCACCCAACTCATTCCCTTTCCAGCCCCTCCTTCATCCCCTCAATCTCACCACTCCCTCCGGGTCCACCAGCAGCAGGTGTTTGGGTTGGCCTCCTTGCTGGCCCGTGAGCACGTACTGGCCTGGTGTGGTACCCGACTCACGCACAAGAAAGTCGCCGTCTTTGCTCAGCAGCTTCTCTGCCTTC
>CM022757.1:35924450-35956950 GCA_012411365.1 Ameiurus melas
TGCGTCACAGTCAGTGCTGAAGCCGTATCGTTACGTTTTCCTCTACGCGAGCGTCTTGAGGGCGGACAGCTTTGTGTTTTGCCTGCTCTCGTTATGATGACAAGCTGCATTCTCAAGATACTTCAAGATAAAGAAAAAAAGGAGAAGCTGATGAGGAAATGACTGTTTATAGCTGTTATCGTGCAAGTGACACAACCTTGAATGCAACTATACGCGGATTAAAATTGTATGACGTTCTTTAATAATAAATAAATGGATAAATAAAATCAATAGAAGTTTTTAGTGCTGGTAAAACTGCTCACAGAGTCACAGCAAAAGAACGAAAGAACAGATTGCTCTGGGAGCGTCTGAATCACATCCTGGCTCTTTTCTCGCGCGCGCTTTTCCTCTCTGGATGTAGACGGGGTCAGTTTGACCCATATGCCACAAAAATGTAGCAGTCAGTGCTACAAAATTGTTTTTTTTTGTTTGTTTTTTAAAATGGGCAGACAAACAGACTCACCCTGAGAACAAACTCCAAATAGAGCACAGAAACGGACAGCAAATCAGGTAGGATAATCACAGAAGATGACATGATGTGGACGATTCTTGAGTGTGTGTGTGTGTGTGTGGTTCTGGATGTGCTACGCCGTAACTTTGTGTTACAAAGACGACCGCCTTCCTTTCCTGTTTTAATGATCTAATCCTGCTACATGGATTCTATAACCCCAATGGACAATGTTTCGGTCTTATAGTCTTGTCGAACGCTGTAGTCCAACGCTTCGAGACGGCGTGTTAAACGGCTGCCTTACAGGCACACTGGAGAGAAGTGAACGGTGATTAAATGCTGGGTGAATATTAGTTTAGCGCTGAATACCTTCCTCCTGCGTTGAGCTCCTTTGGCACCTGGTACTGCCTCACACACCACTGAGATTGCCTCCCTGAAACACATAGAACGCAGAGTTACTCTCACACAAACAGTCAAAGGCGATGTGTGCGCGCACGCGCACTAATCAGATTATTAGACATGGATTTCCATCGTGGGTCTCCCCCATTCACCACACTATTTCACACTATTGCACAGTATTAGATTAGATCTCTCATCACACACACTCTCACTCTTTCCCTCTAAATAAAGTAAACAACTTGAAACCAGGACCATGTTTGCATTTTAAAAACAGCCTGGTTTATTCAGTAAGTAGTTCTTTGTAACCAGACACACAAACTTTAGAGCTGTACAAACAGCATTCGAATGGTAGGACAACGAAACAAAAAAACAGGAGAAACCACAAAGATTCCAGAGGCTTCCAGATGCTTCTATAATAAGAGTGTGTGGCTGGCAGCAAGGCAGGGATGATGGCATTCGAATGTTCCTTTTTCGAACACAGACATCCGTTCGGTACAGGATATATATATATATATATATATATATATATATATATATATATATATATATATAAAAGAATTGAAAAGAGAAAGACGTCTCTCTCTCTCTCGCTTCCTCTCTGCCATGATCCCTCCCTCGCCATCCCTGACCACAACATGAGAGGAGAGGTATATGAGAGCAGGAGATTAATATTTAATTGAAGAAGAGCCTTTTATCCACCATAGTAGCAGTGTGTCTGCACTGATGTGCATGCAATGAACTCAACGTTTTCGACAGAAAACACACACACACGGATGTGTATGCCCGAGTGCGAGTTTTACCTGGTGACCTGAGTTCTGGTGTTGAAGTCCAGTGCCCTCATTGATTGCAGCACCTCCACACAACCCATGTACTGCAGGAAAATGAAGTTAAAAACATACACAATGGTACATGTTAGCTTAGACCACTTCCTGTATCTACCCACACACAAACCAGGCATGGAGACAAGATAAACAGCAACCAAGACAAACACTATCTCCACTATCTCCTGTCAAAAAAAAAATTTTTTATATGTACATATGGATACAAAATTAAATAAGTAAATAATACGCACACAAAAAGTAAACAAAGAAAAAGACTATAGCTGCAGAATAAACAAATCTGATTACAGGTTAAATCTAGTCATGGACTAAACCGTAATATAGCGAGTCAGCACTCGAGAGGTCGAGCTGTGGGTTTAGGCTTGACTTGGGTCTGATTAAAGAGGAAGGAAATTATTTCTAAAATTATTAATATTTTTCTGTACAGTGAATTTTACAATTTGGTAGCTAATTCATTAAATGAGTGAAGTTGATATCATTAATGCACTTTATCTTATATATATATATATATATATATATATATATATATATATATATATATATATATATATATATATATAAATATATATATATATCCAGTGTGTATGTGATTGTGATGGACTTAAATTGGAAAAGTGGTACATAAGTTAAGATTTCTTTTTACCACCGCCACTACCACCATTTTCTCCATAAACTGGGCTTAGCCAATTCCCACCCACCAGCCAGCTCTTTCCGATCATACAACAGCAACCAACTAGAAAGGATGAAGGCTATCACGTGGTTCCTCCAAGACACGCAAACCACATCTTTTTGGACAGCTGCTCTCCACCCTCTTCCGCATACTTGTGCTCACAGAAGCCCTCGATTGGCTAGTATTGCTTTGATTGACAGGGGAGAGAAAGTACCCAGAGCCTCCTGCCCAGAGCCAATCTCTCTTGGCCTCCTGGAGACAGATGGCTTCGGCACCCATGGGATTCAGACTTGTGCTTACCTTTTTTTTTTTTTTTGGTTGCACTACTCAGAGGAGTTTATAATTTAGATCACTAATATTGTTAACATATCATGATATACTAAGTAGGAATGTCCCCAACTATGGCCTCATTTCAATGTCTTTTTCAGCACGTATTGAATTCAGTCTTTCCGGCGTCTGCTAGTTTTTTTTTTTTTTTTTTTCGGTTTAGATTTTAGAGCACCGTGATGACCAATGAAGCCCAATCATTCAACAGTAATTTGTTCCAGGGATGGAACCTCAGCAGGATTTGACCAAGGATAGAAGGTAGAACAACTAGACCCAAATGGCCCAAATCTGTAAGCAAGCACTTAAAACCAACTTGAATTATTGGACCTTGTCCCACAGCAAGTATTTTACAGAGCTCGGAGACGTATTACATGGCAATCTCTGCCCTCAGTTTTATGTATGAATCACCCTGTTTCAGAGTAACGACACGAAGCCAAGTTTCTTTGCAGCTGCTGTCTGTACATCATGAGTCAGAGGATCAGTAACACACAAAAAATGACAGAATTGCAGCGAATTATGATACTGTATGGGAAATGGCTTTGAGAGTTGAGAAAAAGCAGAGGAAATCGTATGAACTACTCGAAATAAGTCATTATCATATGAAAAGTGACTAAAAATGTGTCATATATTATTGCTAGATATTAAAAAGGTTAAATAAACTGCTTTACAGGACTTGGTAAGACGATTCTTAACAGCTGAACTTTTAACGGTCCCAGTGGTGTTGCTGTAATGGGCGGTTATTTAATTTGAGTTATAGAAATCAGAACGAACTGTATTGTCCGAGTAAGATTTCATTCACAAAGAATCTGATTTGGCAATTGCTCCATTAACACAGACTAAACTGTAACAAAGAAGCGAAACAGAAAGAAAATAATGGATGAAATAAAATGAAATAGAATATGTATTCCGTAACCCCAAAGATTTTAGCGAAAAAATCATCTTACCCGAACGGTGTAGCTGACACCGGTGGTGCTGACCACATTATCCGAGTGCAGCCATCCTCGCGTGGGCTTGTTGACAAAGGAGCCATGGCGCGTCCACTCGTCGCCCCCGAGCTGGCCCCCTTCCACACGGGCCCTCCGCGACGCGCCACCCAGCCGGTTCATGTCCTGTGGGGGACGAGGAGGAGGAGAAGGAGCCATTAGAGGAATAAGAGTAGGAGGAGGAGGAGTAGAAGCGGAGGAGGTGCTGGGTGTCTCCTGGGGCCTGCTGGAAGCCTTCAGGCCGGGGAGAAGGGTGGCAGACATGCCCAGTCGCAGGGAGCCCATCCTGGGAAAGAAGGAGCACAGCGTAGTGGGGCTGTTCTCAGCTGGCCGAGGGGACGTCGGGGGCAGGATAGGGGCGAGCGATGAGGAAGACAGAGACGAAGCGATGCTCGGAGGAGTAAGAGGGGTGAGGGGAGCTGAGGAAGGGAGAGAAGGATTAGAGGCTGCCTCGTCTGTAGAACTGAACGAGTCACTCCTGAAGGGGGTGTATTTCGTTTTGGAGACGAGTTCCATTTTCCCCTCGTCTAACCGTTTCGCTCCAAATCGAACAGGCTTTAGGTTCTCTTTAGGTCTCTCCAAGTGTCTCTTTCAAATAAATCGCAAACAGGTCCTCTCTTGTCTGTTACAGTTCCTTGCTTATCTCCGACTACTGCTCCCTTCATTTTTGGACCAAATAAATGACCGTGTCTGTTGCTCGCCCAGTTCGTTAAAAAAAAGTCGAACGTGAGAAATGGGGACAGGGAGAAAGACTATAAAGTAAAGAGAAGAAAAAGTGTTTCCTGTCAAGTTCCAGATCACGCAGCCTTTGACATCAGTGTAGTCACACAGTGTGTGTTAATGGTCTGTGCGAGAGTGTTTGCATCAGATCTTAGCCTGCATAGAGAGAATCATAATTCACATTTTATATTCGCATCATTAGAGCACCATAAGCTCCACTGAAGAACCTCAGCATGATTGTCTTCTTAATGTCAGTTTGTTGGTGTCTTTTAATGGCCTTGCACTTTATACTAAAATGAAAGCAAAAATAAATTCTTTGATATTTGGGGTGTGTTTCGGTTTCTATGAAGCGAGGCGGACCTATAATAGCTTTTATCCGAAAGAGTCCCATAAAAAACTATTAGCTGCAACTGAGACTCTAAGAGAAGAGGTTTCCAATAGACAGACAGATCAATACTAAGAGAGAGAGAGAGAGAGAGAGAGAGAGAGAGAGAGAGAGAGAACTGAACACTGTCAGTTCAGATAATCTACCTCAAGGTTGAGCAGATTCTGATTGAAGAATGACACAGATCCAAGTACATAACTTCTTAGTGGTTTAAAGACTATGTCCTGGTTAATAGTGCTATATATAAATTGTCTCGGTCAAATCCTTAAGAACTGAATGATATAAATCAGTCCTCCTGATAAAAGAACGCTGTAAACTGTACAGTCCCGTGTAAAGGAACATTGTATTAGATCAAGAACACAGAAAGACAGAAAGCACCGTTCTAGTCTGGATCAAGCTCGCTCGGCTGATCTCTTCCCTTCTCTTTCGCCTTTTTGGTTCAAGTCACTGATATACATACTCCTCCTTACTTCTCCTTCTCCTCCTTCTTTCTCCAGATGATTCTGGGCCCCCTGTTTTCCAGCTGTATCCTCTCTCTTTCTTTCTCCTCTTCCTCTCGCCTCTTCCAAATCACTTCTGGCTGAGGTTCTCTCGCTCCTTCTGTACTCTTTCCTGTTAGTTGTTCCCCTTCTCTATCCCTCCTCTCCTGGAATCCCTCCCTTAGCCTCCAGACTGTGTCTTGGGCCCCGTTCTTGCTCTCCTCCTCCTCTCGTTCTTGCTCCCTCTCCCTCGCTCGTTCCCTTTCGATCACGCTCGCCCGCTTCTTCCAGATGATCTCTCTCTCCCCCGTTCCCCCGCCCACGGATTCTTTCCCGTTCTCCAGGCTGACTCTCTGTCCTTCCTTCCTTTTTGGTTAAAAACTAAATAAAAAATAAACCACAGCAACTTTCAAATAATTCACTCTCACTGATCGTTTCGTGCTGGTCAATTACCGAATTCTATGACTGACAGACCACGACTAAAAATAAGCCCCAAGATACATAGCAAGATTGTTAAGATAATTACAGATATGACTGACTTAGAAAAAGGTAAACTAATCGTCCAGAGCCCTGAAACTGTTCTACCAATGTTCTAGAAATCAGATCAAAATATGGCTATTAGAAAAGATAACACAATTAGAGCACCATTAGGGACTTGTGCGAGTCAAGGTATATAGCTGGTCATCGTCCAACATCTGGAACATGAATTCCCACGGTACCGACGACCAGCAGCTCGTCAGTGTGACTGTAATGAGACTTGACTGGCTCAATCCGAAGCTCTGCCCTAAGAGATCTCCGATGAGAGGACTCATTAGAGGCGGACTGCAAAAATCACTCGCTCGTTATACGAAATGTCACCACCCATCCGAGAAATAGTTCCTTCACATGGAGCAGTTTCCTGAGGGGGAAAAAAAACAAAAAAAAAACTCCATGCAGAACACAGCAGGACTTGTAACAAGGTCACCAACACTTATGAAACTTCTGGCAAAGAAACAACAGTCTATAAGTGCCAACTGTTCTGAAGAGTTGGGAACAGTGCACGCGCACATGCAGAACAGTCCTCCAAGCACGAAGCGCGGTCCAATTCCACGGCATGTATTATCAAAAACCACAGAAGCACTTTCGGTGACGAACAGTATCTACGCTTCCGAAATCAGCGGGCCGATTTCTATCCTTTCTCTTTAGACCGTCATGTCCTCAGTGGGCTTCCCGCTTCCTACAGAAAAGTGTAAAGCATCCGCTTGGCAGTACATCAACATCAGACCAGACGGTTTCTGAAATAGTAAGCTTCAGATTGAGAGTCCGATTGTTTCAGCAGAGCACCAATGTCTATAATCAGTTATATAATTGTTACAAGTCCATATTCGTTAGAGAACGGTACGAGTGATGTTCGGTGAGGCAATAACAACGTGCCCTGCCCCAGAACGTGCCCCACGGAAGGCCTGTGATAATTGAGACTACCCTACATTGCTCTAGGAGTGCTCTGGTGTTGCAGTGGAGTGTAATAAAAGTTGAACAAACTTGTTACTAAGCTTGTAGTGTCTCTTCAGTGCAGCTCAAAAGAGCTCCACCAAGTGCAAAAGCTTATGGGACCTCACCGAGAGTTGAATAAATGCACCAACGCTTACGAACACACGGCACGTGACATGAATTGACGCGCCCCTGGAGTGCGAGTTGGACTTCAGCACGCACATAGAATCCACACACACTGCATCTGTGCAAAGATCAGCGACAAAATGTGTTCTCGGTCTATGACCAGGCGTGACAGGTGCACGGTGTATACAAAAGGAAAGAAAAAAAAAAAAAAAGTTCACGGGGGTTTAATGACTCAACAATAAGATTACAAAAACATCGAGAAACATTACACGGGGCCGAGCCTTGAACATGTTAAACCACGGCAACTCTGATGTAGCACCTGTTCATCAAGAATATGGCAGAATCCCTGTTCCAAGATGAAGCGTATAAGGTATATTTATGAGTTGTCGGCCAACAAGATTAAGGTGGATGAAGTTCCGGTAAGCCGGCTGTTGTAAGACACGCAAGAGATTAAAAAAGTGACTATATAAAGTGTTCGTTAAAGAAGTAATGCAATTATGTGAGGCTGCAAGTGGGGGGAAAAAGTGCCGTTCTGGTTGCCGAGAGCATGAAGGACGGATTTGCGTTGGATGTTATCGGTAGCATAGGGAGCAGTGTATGGGACAGTTTCAGTAGAAGCTTGGTTAATAAGTAGCCAAGTTTGTATGCCTTCACAAACCCTGGTTAGCAAGGATGCACGTTTTCTTCCAGAAAGAAGATGAAACCTGAGTTTAACTACAACGCAAGTTAACACTGCTCTATAGTCGAGTCCAAGACCAAAATGTTTGCACCAGTAGATGGGAAATAGGTATAAAACCTGACGGTCTATCCTTAATTGCCAGTGACGACAGATACGAACTAACAAGTTGTACAAAAAAGTAAAAAAACGAGAGATGGTGGATGGACAGAGAGATAGAGATAGACCCCAAAGAAAAAGAAAATACGAAGCACCTTGAAATCTGCTCGTTGGCTTCTTATCTGAAAAGGAAATAAAGTGCAGAAATTTGTGCCAACTAACCTTGACGCAACCCATAAGGGGGGGGACCACACACGCCGTGGGTCGGCTAATCGGACAGTCGAGAGACTTTATGCACGCCGCGCTAGTTTAATACACACTCGCTGACAACCAATCGTCTGAGACGGCAAAGTCCAGCCACTGTCTCTGCTGCCATAAAGTTAATCAATGTTGACATCTCAATGAAGACAGCACCAGACACTCGCAGAGACACAGACCCTGTGAGGGCAGCAGTCCTACGAGGAAATCAAATATTGCTCAAGAGTATGCACGCACACATGCTTCCAGCTAAAGCAGAACGTTGCCAACATGATACTACTACTAATACTAATAATAAGCACAATACAGGACAAACCTGCAACACAAGGAAATAATTGAACATAGAAAACTTTTGCATAAGAGAAACCTGATTTTTCTGCATATAAGCTGTAAAGTAACACTATAAATGATTAGAGTGAAATTATATACAAAAAAAAAAGAAGCAGCTTCGCTTGGGATGCTGAGAAAAGTGAAGGCAAAATGTCAATTCTTGAGTCTCACAATTCAAAAAGGAAAGTACTAATCAGCTACGGTTTTGTTAACAAAATTTATATTCATTTGAAATTCTCTCCGTCAGTTCCCTCCCTGATAGAGGATAAGGAGCTCTTGCTGTTATCCGTTGACTTGCTTCCTCGGGCTGAAAAATGACAGAGTCATGGTTGGGCTCTCCTTCCTCTCTCGTTTCCGTGCAGATCCCTCTCTTCCCTCTTTACACTGGAACAAAAACAACGATGTGATCTCCCCTTTGTCTCTTCTCCTTCCCCCACGCTCTCTCATCCTCCTCGCCTCCCGACCTCCGACTGCATTTGATCAGTGCAGCCAACTGTCCTCTGTTCTCCTCTCCTCCCTGTCTAGCACTCACTCACTCACTCTCTCTCTCTCTCTCTCTCTCTCTCTCTCGATGCACGTTCACACACGGATGCTGCCGCCGATTCCTGTTTCCACCTCCCTGCCTCGTTCTCCCACCCCTCCCCTCATCTCCTCCCTCACAGACTCCTTGCAGCGTCAGTCATTTATGCATTTGTGTGTGTGTGTGTGCCTAGCCTCCCTCTCTAATGCACGTACTTATGATGGGGGTCGGGGAGAATGGGGAATATATGGACGCCGCCACTGATGGCTGGATGGAACAAATGGAAGGAAAAAAGTCGATGCTTCTCCCATGGTAACCTAAGAGCTAGAAGGACAAAGGAAGGCTCACTGAGGATGAGTTCATTCCTCTTTCCTTCCTCTCGTGTTCACATTTCCTGTTCTCTTGTTTTCCCCACTTTTAACTTCCTTTGACCTCGTCCATACCTTGAGAGACAGTGAGCACATGCCCGTAAATGAAGCAGAATGAGTTCAGTCATTTCCTAAACTGAACATAAAACCCATGGATTTTGAAACAATCCCAAGGTCAAGCAAAGGATTTTCTGTTCCACACTTGCAAAGTATCCACACACACACACACACACACACGAACAAACAAACACACTTTCTCTCTCGCTCTCCAGCAGACCAGATACCGCACATCAGTATTTCGGATAAGCAACCTAAATATAGGATGATCTGAACTACATCTCCCTGAGCGCACCAGGTGAGAGTCTTCACACTGCATGTAGGAATGTGTATGGAACTGTCAGAGGGAGTCGTGTCAGTTTTCATTCAGCTCCCTCACGTCACTATGCTGTGCTGAAATATCCCGCAAGACTGCCAAGAGGAAAATAAAACACACACAGAACGAGAGAGGAGAGAGAGGAGAGAGAGGCAGAGAGAGCGAGCGAGAGAGAGAGAGAGAAAGGAGAGAGGGGGCAGATAGATATAGTCAGTTACATAAATATTTGGACATTGGTAAAGTTTTCTTTTAGCTGTCTACAACACTATATTGTAGTTGAAATGAAGTAAGGTATATGAGCTCAAAGCGCACTCTTTCAGCTTGAAGGGTTTTTACATCCAAATTGCAATTACAGCACTCTTTATACGTGTTCTACCCTTTTGAAGGGACTCTTTATACGTGTTCTACCCTTTTGAAGGGACTAAAAGTAATTGGACAAACTAACACGGTCATGAATTAAATTGTCATTTTTAATACATAGTTGAAAGTCATTTACTGCCTGAAGTCTGGACCTAGATCCATAGACCTCACCAGACACTGTATTGTTTTTCTCCCTTGGTGATGCTCTGCCAGGCCTGTACTGTAGAAGTTTTCAGTTCCTGCTTGTTCTTGGGGCATTTTACCTTTGGTTTTGCCTTCAGCAAGTGCAAAGGCGAGCTTAATTGGATTCAGCAAAGGGAATTGGCTTGGCCATTGCAGAACATTCCACTTTTGTGCCTTAATTATAATCTTGGGTTACTTTCGAAGCATGCTTCGGGTCATTGTCCGTCTGCAGTGTGAAGTGTTTGGCTGGATCTCAGCAGATATTATAGCCCTGATCATGTCAGAATTCATCCTACTGATTTGGTCAGCGGTCACATCATCAATAAATACAATGGAAGCAGTTCTACTGACAGTAATACACACCCACACCATATGATCGGTGGTATGCTTCGGCTCATGAGCGGTTCCTTCTCTTCCCATCATTCTGCTACAAGTTGATCTGTAAATAGGATGCTGTCTCAGAACGGTACACATTTATTTTTAGCTGTTTCCTCTAAATAGTTCTTCCTCTTTTTAAGGCTTACCTGTTGTCTAAATCTTGAGGTAAACCGTCTGTATTTAACTATGGTGAAACCTCTTGGCTGTCGATTGTTGACACGGACACACCTACCTCTTGGAGGGTGGTCTTGATCTGGCCAACTGTTGTGAGGGGGTTTTCTTCAACAGGGAAAGAAACTCTTCTGTCCTCCACCACAGTTGTTTTCTGTGGCCTATGGTGTTCTTGAGCTCACTAGCACATTCATTCTTTTCAAGAATGTACCAGATATTTGATTTGGCCACAGCTAATGTTTTTGCTGATAGGTTTGTTTAGATTTTTCCAGGCTAATGTTGGCTTGCATCACAGCTCTTTGGACATTAACAACAGATTCAAAATGACACACTCGGAATCAACACTAAACCTTTTATCTGCTTACTTGTGAAGTGAAATAATGATGGAACACGACGCACCTGACCATGGAACAACTTAGCAGTCGACGATTCGATTACTTTTGGTCCCTTACAGGGGAATTTTGAGCTCAGTCATTATTTAATTTCAACATCTATATATTGTGGTGGACAAATAAAACAACAATAGCTTCGTCGGTGTCCAAATATTTATGGACCTGATTGATAGGTAGGTAGGTAGGTAGATAAAATCAGAGAGAGAAAGAGAGAGACAGACAGACGGAATGAATACAGGCACTGGTTTGACGAACACTTTGACCCATTCCACAACATTAGGTACATTAAGAAGATCATGAAGGCCTACAACATTAATACAAGCATACATGAAACTGAACCACAGAAAAATATTGCAAACAAGAAGAAAAAAGTAGGAGGTTAACAACTACAAAATGTCATTCAGATTTCACCTATGGAAAAAAACAAAAACACAAGGCATTCATTTTAGGAACACTTCTCAGGAGTACAGTGATGAGAAACCACAACCCACAGGGCATCATGCGGTGAATAAGCTCTGCTTCCTACGTTCAGTTTCAAAGCGCGGCAGTCCCATGTGGAAACGGGACTTCGAGAATACATTGTTGAAAACGGCACCAACAATGACACACCAGATAGATAAACCTTTATAGATTTCATGCTTCTTAAAGAAGGCATATGCAGCCTCGGGTGTTCCTGTTTGACAAGAGCTGGATATCCCAAAAAGAAAAAAGAAAAAAAAAAAAGACAAAAGAAAAACTGAAGAAAGGATTCTGTCCAGAATCAGAACAAACCCAAAGGGACCAACACCAGATCAGAACAAGACACCATTCAACTAGCCCAAGACAAGGTTCTGGGTATAAAACTGGGAAAATGAGAAGAACCAGTGGGCCAGGAATGAGGATACACACAGGTGTATGGACATGCGGGCTGCTTTCGGACGGTTTCCCTCCACCGGGTGCATGCAGGGGTGTCACTCTGGGCATCGAGGCTGATTCTTACTCCGATATGTAGATTGTGCTGTTTTATGAGGGGCCGCTCTAACAGGAAGTAGTTCACAAAAGCAATGCATCGTGCCTTATGATAAATCATGGTCTGCAATGACCTATATTTTTAGCTCCCCACAACACTTGCAGAGAGTGCTTATGTTTCAGAGAAGAGTGTGCTGTACTAATATGCATAAAAAAAGGCATTTGCTAGCAACTCTCTAGACTCTCCAGCCAGCTTTCGTCTGATAGCCTACTTTGACAAAGTGTATGAGACTGGCTTACTTTTCTCCACACAGCAAAAATTCCTTCATGTGCATTATGAAAACTGAACATAAAGTACATTCTGCCGTTGCAGATCAAGCTGATTTGCTGTGAAGCTGAAGAAGGGGCCGAAGCGTTTTGCGTTCAAACCCACGGACATTTCATTTCTATCAATCATTTGTGGAGGTATATTTCAGTTGATATTAGTCTCCTCGTTTGGTAAAAACTGTGCGTACATTTTTCGTCGGATAAACCAAACGAAAAATTCCTGCCAGCTTTTCAAACATTTTCGTAAGGCTGACTTTCTTCGTATTCGCACGCAGATTACCAAGCACGTTCACGGTGCCGCGGATTTTCATGCAGTGGTGCTCACAAAACTCAAAAGGCAATACTCACAAAAGCTTAAAAACGACCAAATGACAACTCAACTGCACGATCTAAACATAGCGTGCTCGAAATCCTCCAGCAACGCAGCTCAGCCACTTCAGCGCGTTTGCTAGTCTTGTTTGTCGTTTTCCGTGATGGCTTTCTTTCTAGTCGTAAATACGAAACAGTGGCATATAATCCGCACATAAAATTGCAGCAACAATAACAATGCTACAGATTCATGGTACTGAGTCTCCTTATATGGAAAGCTACAACGCTCGTAGGATAAAATCATTTTTCTGAACGGACGAGATTGTCATGAATAAATTCATTCTGATCCAGTTTGATAAATGAGGCCCACTGTTTCCAGTGTACTTTAAATGTGTCTATTACCTCTTGATAAATGAGGAGATTTAGATAAGGAGACTATTCGAGAAGAAAAGGTCAGTGGGGCACATGTAAAATCAAACGAGTTCGTTCTGCTTAAGAGCAAATTAGCCCTAAAGTCGATAACGAACAGTAAACCAACGAGCTCTGGGAGTGTGCGAAGACATTATCAGCCTCTATGCCGCAGGAGACCCTGTGTGGGTGTGTGTGTGTATTTCAAAAGCTTACCACATAGTCCATTGGACAACTCTGCTTTTGTGTATCTGTTTCCCTAGAAACACCACAAAGTGCACACAAACTCATTAACATACATATACACAAACACACATATAAGCCACTACCTAGACACACATTTTTTTTATCATCTTTGACACACAACTTTATCACAATGCATTAGAATTGGCCTACAAACACTCTCTACTGGACAATATACACTCTTGCCGTTTCACACCCAAACCCTGTTTCCTTCAAGCTCCAGCCAAATGTTTCGCAAATCCAAGAGTCCCCCCCACCCCCCCTCTGCATTCAGTGTGAATGACTGTCTGTGTAATGTGATACTATAGTAAATCCCATAATACTCACCATGCTATAACAGGACGTTCTTAAAAGCAAGAGGACAGTCAAAACTTTCTATGTCGCCATTACAATGAGAAAAGCATCGCAGAATGCCTAACATGTCAAACCTTGAAATGGATACGCTACAACAGCAGACCACATCAGGCTCCAGTAGTATCAGCCAAGAACAGGATTCTGAGACCACAGAGGGTGCAGGCTCACTGTAACTGGACTGGCTTGTGCATTCGGAGACGCTTTTCTGCTCACCATGGATGTAAAGAGTGGGTATTTAAGTTACTGTAGACATCTGGTCAGCTCAAACCCTCACCCACAAGACCCCAAACCTTCTCCGCCTCCACCTGCTGCAACATGACAGGCCAATCAGATGTTTGCAAGTGTACCTACTGAAGTGACGGTATATACATTGATGCTTTACAGTACATAAAACATTTTAGGTTATTGAGTGTAATTATTGATGTAGTTTGTTAGTTCTTTTTTTTTTTCTTCTTTTTCCAAATACCCAAAGAATAAAATAAATGATGTTTTAGTGGATATTTCACACCATAGTAGTCTCTTAAATTACATTTATTCGTTTAGAAGACGCTTTACAAGATCCGTTAATTGAGTTCCAGAAGAAGCAAATTGCTTACTGTTTACAAACGGAGTGCTTCTGATTCGTGAGGGCCTGAGGCAAAGAAAGGAATTTCACTGGTCACTATCGTACCTGCATGTGAAATACAAGTTCACTTGACAAAACGTCCAAGCAAATACGCATTCATACACACAAAGCTTCAGCGATCAGCAATAACCGCCACACCTGAGCTGTGGGTGTGTGGGTGTGTGTGTGTGTGCGCGCGAGATCGATGAGTGTCTAACAAGGGAGTGTATGAAATATATGGACACAGACGTGGTTGTGCTCAGATGCACCATGGCATGAGAAGAATGATCAGAAATGAGGGGGAGGTGTGTATTGGCCCCCGCTTGCTTGCCTTTCTGTCTCAGACACAAAGAATAACAAGAAACTCACGCTCCAGCCTGTGAACTCAATCCGAGTCCACTCAGTACACCGTCTCTAAAGACAGTTACCAACAGCAACAGTTCCGGAACATTCTGTGCCCCTTAGGAAAGAGTGCATTTCTTTTTTTCACTTGTCCAGATGAGTGTGTTTTACAAGGCCGTGTGTGAGAGACGCAAGCGATCATTAAAATTAATGAATTAATTAATTAATCGGCACTGACCATAACGTCTTTCAATCAATGAGAATACTAAAACCAGTCATGATTGAGAATTGGGATGACATAACGATCAGTCAGCTCAAAATACCTCATATAAACTCAACGATAATGCATAGAGAACAGCACTCGGCTAATCAGGTGTTAGCAGGTGTTATGCTGGATCCATTAAAATAACAATAATAATTTTAATAATAATAATAATAATAATAAATGATCATTCATGTGTCACCTCCCATTCAAAAATATAGTCGGCTCATTTCCATAACGACCAACTGGTAATCATAGTGTATTTGCGTCATCAGTCTCATATGTTCAAGCGCGACAACGGCTGATTGTGCCGTCACGTCTTAAAAATAAGCTAAAGTGATGGGACAGAACAAGATGGGACAGAAAAAAAAAAAGCAAGGGACTTGTTGTTTCAGCTTCTAGAACTTGTTGACCCATAAAATTCCCCTCCGTGTTCCGTATGTGAATTTTTGGATTTCTAAATGGACACCGAACTGCCACAGACGAGATCAAATCGGGACAACGGGAGGAGACTGCAAGGTACACGACCGCATCGTGGAGTAATAGTTAGGCAAGCCAAGAAAGTCCTCGCTCTTTGGTATCGGTTGTTATATTCGTCTTACGTCGTGTAAAAAGGAAAAAAAAAATATGCATTCATTTTTTATAACATCTAGTGTTTGGTGCGAAAGGTTCGTTCTGAGGTTGACTCCTTCAGTCCTCCCACAGCATCACTGAAACGGTACAGTTGCAATCCCTCTCATCTTAATGATGCTATTAGCCCCAGAGGTCAGGGGTGTCTAAACTTATTTCAATGACTGCCATATTAGACCACATCAATAAATAATATATAAATATATACACATACATACATATACACACACTCATATATATATATATATATATATATATATACACACACACACGTACACACACACACACACACTAATTACATTAAAACATGAACTGAATTATTCAGATTAAAGTAAGATTTCTTAACTTATTGAATATTATTAATTCATATTGACAGAATGAATTGACTGAATTCTAAACAAAATCCTCCTGTTAGTCTCACATTCGCTCTCCACAAACACAAGCATTTCTACTGCACTGATATCAAACTGGTCATCTAGAATATCAACTTTATATATTAACATTAACTGGATATGAAATATACTACTCTACAAATATATATTTTTTGTGTAATTTAAACATTTGTGTCAATTTAAATCGTTCAACGGTGTACTGGCGCTTTAATTCAGCTCGAGCAGCTCGTCAAAAAAAAAAAAAGAAAAGAAAAGAAATAAAAATAGACTCGACACTGAAACTCCCGCTTCACTGCTGCAGCGTCCGGTGTAAAATCTAAGTGGTGCAGAGATTACACAGATTACAGACTGCAGTTTTGTCATCATTCCACACGAGAGACATCATCTTTACACACAGCATGAAATCGACGCGCTTTCCCCAACTCTTTTGATTGACAGGATAGAACATATCAGGACATAATATATTGGACGTTTCTAAACGATCGGCCGATGGCGTGAAAAATTGGCTCACACACACACACACACACACACACACACACACAGAGTCCCCGTTCACTTTATTAAGAACACCTATGCATTCATGTTATCCAGTTATCTAATCGTGTGGCAGCAGGATACAAAAAAACATTTATGCAGGTACAGGTCAAGAGCTTCGGGTAATGCTCACATCAAACATCAGAATGAAAAAGTGATCTCTGCGACTTTAATCGTGGCATGGTTGTGCGCACCAGATGGGCTGGTTCGAGTATTTCAGAAACGGCTCATTTCCTGGGATTTTCACACACAACAATTCTGTGTCTTTAGAGTTTACACAGAATGGTGCAAAAAACAAACAAACAAACAAACCCCACCAAAATGGGTTGAACGAATGGGATGAAAGAATCGGCTACTAACGAATATTTCAAGATCACTGCCCTCTAGAATACAGGCTGCATCGCAGACTTCAAGCACAGATGAGGAAAAGAAATTGCATTTGAAAAGAAAATAAATATCCTTGTATGGATTAAGCCTCACTTGTCTGGCTGTATGTGCTTTCATGCAGAGTGGGCAGAACCTCAGCATGGCCTTCATTCTTTTATGCGCTCTATAATTACAGGGTTCAAAGGAGGAGGACGTCTGGCTGGATCTAGTGAGAGGCGGAATCGAAAAATTCAGAAACCGTGAGGGTCAGACCTTCTCTAAACGAACGGCATCGGTCGGACCACAGCGGTAACCCATTGCTTCATTTTGGAAAGATTCGAATACTATTTCTGGAAATGATAAAGCTTTCACTTTACGGCTTTATTTATAAAAAAAAAAGGGGGGTAGAGAAGATTACCGGAGTTACGATATCCTCATTAGAGGGGGCTGACGAAAACAAAGCAAACGCAGATTTACGCAGAGATGTAGGATGCCACCGAGGTCATGTTGCTTAATCTGAAGTTGTAAAACGTTTCTATAAGAAAACGAGCCTGAGATTATTCTTCAACCCGTTTCGTTACGTTCTGTGAATAAACCTGCGTATTCTGTAAATTACCAGTAACTCCAGGAAAAATTTACGCAAAATCAAGCCAACTCTGCGATATTCATAAGTGCTTGCCATTTGTGAAAAAAAAAATTCAACAGATTTGCTCTAAGAGGCGTATTCGGTTGAAACCCTTTTCGGTTCACGTGCGTCGAACAGGAGTACAGCTAAAAAGTTTCATTTACCAGCAAATATCACTGTGAAAGACATTTTCATGCCATTCCAATCCAAGCACTGCAAAATCCTGTATGGACTGAATTACCCAGACATGGTTAAGATGAAATTCTTTACATGCCCCTGCGTTTAAAACCATCACTGTGGTGGCAAAGTGGTTCTGTGCTAGTGACCACAGGGTGGCGAGTTTCAATCAAAGCCACTGCTGTGCCCATGAGCAAAACCCCATCTCCGGACATCTAAGGCTGGCTTTCACACTGGCACTTTGGTCTGAAAGAAATATGCATGAAAAATTGGTAATGTGAAAGCAGTCACTCAAGACTGCTTAGCTCACCACGGTACCGGACCGACCCGAGACCACCTGTAAGAGGTGGTGCGGTCATCGTCAACGCCGCTTTACAGAGACATATAAACACAGGATACACGTTTTAAATGTGTGGATTTATCCCTATGGAGCGAGCCGGTATCGACGGTGGCGAGGATAAACTCCCTAAGATGATATGAGGAAGAAACCTTGAGAGGAACCAGACTCCGAAGGGAACCCGTCCTCATCTGGGTAACAACGCAACGTGTGAAAGACAACACAATAAGATCATATATGGCGAGTTTCACAGTGTTCTCCATTCGTATTTGTGATTACGTAAGGCGCCGTGAACGAATCGCACTCGGATTCGGACCTCAGCAAACGTGCCCGGTGTGAAAACCACCAACGTCACTCAAGTCACAGAGTGAATGCACGTAAATTAAAGAAGTGGAGTCGATTTATTTCTCCTCAATAGTTCTTAACGTACCCGACAGCCACGGCAACGTTATCACACACTGCCTGCCACTCCGGTGGAAATTAGGACTACACCGATTCGGCACTGATTCAGCACACCTCACATTCATGCCTGTCGATGATTAACAAAGTTAGTCTGAACTTTGTGTGAACTCCAGGTGCAGGAGTTTCCCGAGCTGTACGAGACGATGGTGAAAGCCTGAAAATGGTGTAGTGCACACTTCAAACAGGTTAAGCTTTTAAATGTGGGCTGCTTTGTGCCTCGTTGTCAGAGAAGAAAAAAAGAAAAAAAAAGAAAAAAAAAAGAAAAAAGCTTGCACAAGGAAGAAGGTGCTGTCTGAGCAAGCACACATTCCAAACACCTGCAGACTACCACAACAAAAATGTCTACGTTCTCCAATACCTTAACCACCCTCATACAGACTTGAACTGATTCGCAGGTTTGTGATGGCTGTGCGCAAAACCCTGGCTATGCAGCGTGATCTTGAGAACCGCTTTGGGAGAACTTGCTTTCGTAAATGGATGGTATATTAAAATTCAGAGTCTCCCAGAGCACAAACAACAGTTCTATTTTTGGCCCGCTCCTCCCTCCAAGCAGACACATTATGTCGCGCTAAAACAGTCCTTGCCTTCAACTCTCACTCTTCACGCCCTCTCTTCAAGCAGAGAACAAGGTTAGAATTAAGGAACTCAAGTTGCAAACGTTTTCACGGTCGGGCCTTTGCAATCAATTAAAAGGCGATTTTGTCAGACGTCGAGTGATCTCTGCCGTGTCCCGTGCCCAACTCGACGTTTAGAACACCGCAAATGGCGCGAGCATTTTCGAAACCTGACGTGAAACAAAACTCGGAAATTCCTAATTCCTTCGAGAAGGCCAGGATTACGCACCTCCGCTCAAACCTTAAAGGAAAAATCCACCTTGAGTAACTTGCATACGCGCTAATGTTTAGAATTAACATGCGATTGTCAGTGCTGTTACTGACTTTTTACCTTCAGCTTCTTTCGTCTACGTTTGTCTAATTTCACAAACAGTTTCCTACATTACCCACAATGCCATGTGACGACATGCTAACGGTAGGGCGAGCGATGCACCGATCATGATTTTCGCAGCCGATAACAATTTCTTGTCATCCTGATCGGCCGATCCCGATTGGCGGTTAAGGCTCTGGGTTACTTATCGGAAGGCCGGGGGTTCGAGCCCCAGCACTGCCAAGCTGCAACTGTTGGGGCCTCAAATACACGGCAAATGTCGAATTTTTCATTGTTTCATGAGACCTCGTAATAATTCCACAATGCTGATGACGTCACTGCGGCGCTAAAGTTTGACGTCGTCGTGAGTTTTACGTCATCAAAGTGCGATCGGTTCGTGAGACCGGCCAAATTTAGAGACTACCAATCGAGTTATCGAATGTGATTATCGGCCTACAGGATTTAGCCTTCGCGTCATCCGAATCAGTCTGGGAACTGATGCACAGACTACCGCCAAATGCCATGTCTCATCGATTTCTGCCCCAACTTGCCATAACGCTATTGTTTGGTGCCCTCACTACTTCTTCCATGGATTTCACAAGCACACTGCTAAGAAATGGTGAGTAAGAAAAGACGCCGTTTTTGTATTTTGTAACGAACACTGAAACCGGATGGTTTGAGATCATTTAAACGTTTTTGTTCCCCTATTAGACACCATTGTAACTGTGCCAGCCACGTCCCTCTTTAAGATCGCCACCAACAAATTAGCACCGCAATCTCTAAACACATCACAAACATTTCCGCATGAACACTTTTAAATGTGTCTCATAGTGGAAGTTTCCTTTTTAAACGATGATCTAACTTCTTCTAAACTGTCTACAGGAAGAAAAGAGAAAAAAATAAATAAATCATGTTCCAAGCACCCGAGTAACGGTTTCCTGTCCTTACGTGTTGCAATTGAACGATCAGTAAAATAATAGATCGTTATAGAGTAAAAACCAGCTCGGAGCGAGAGGAAGACAACGCAAAGGTCATTCTTAAGCAGCTGGAACACGGTGTCGGTCAGAGTTTCAGAAAACAGGTTTCGAAGATCATTAAGTTAGTGTATATTTATCTTTCCAGATGGAATAAGGGGTCAGTGTTTAGATAACAGTGTAACAGTTTTAGCACTTGGTAGTTACACCGCCCACAGCCCTTGCAAAGTTTTCAAGTTCACTTATGCCTTATTACTTATGTGGTTTTCTTTTGGGTTTCTGCAGCGCACAAAATGTGCTGCTTGATGATCGTGTGGGCATCAGAGCATTTAAAGGTCTGCACAATGTGTGAAAGCGGAAATAGGCATGAAAAAAAAAAACACTACTTAAAAAAGAAAAGAAAAAAAAAAAAAAAAAAAAGAACCACCAATTAATGACAAAACACTACAGCGGCATTGCAAATCGAGATATACATCAAGGCCGATACTGGTAGTGGTATCGGTCTGATAGCGTCCTTGTTTACTCAAAAAAATGCTCCGATAATAGGTGATATGTCTAATGAACGTTGTCGTGCTAGTCAAATTACAGTGATCGACACTTATTTTGTGATTAATCAAAGCAGTGCAATCAAAGAAAAGCAGACTGCAAACTGAGGAATAACAAGAGAACGAACTACAGCGTCTTCGTACAATACGAGTAAAAAAATAAATAAAAAAATTCTCCACCATAAAAATCAGCCTGAGGAGTTTAAGGAAACAGCAACAACCAATGCTGCAGAAAAAAAAAAGATTCGGTACCTCAGTGAACACCAAAAAAATACAGCTGTGATTTTCACACAAAAAAAAAGTCAATCAGAAGGATTACGTAATGGTTCACGTTCTGTACTAAATTCATTCATGTAAATAAGTACCTAAACCCCAACGTGTAGGCTATATTTGACTTACTTTACTAGGTTAGATTTAATATTATTTCGCACGTGCTTACAAAGCTAGGAAAGAAGTAATGTTTACCTGAACGGATTGCAGTGTAATGCGTGGGATATTGAACTCGATGTATGCATGCGTTTGCAGAACGTTTGTGCAGAACTGATTGCATTGGTAGTGGTATGTTTTTGAAAGATCATGTGTTTTGGTCAGGTTTTCTCGGTTCACACGCCTTGTGTTTCGCAAATCAAGTACATGGTTTGCGTGTGCTTGTGCGTGTGGGGAAGTTAAGGCATCCATCCATTTTCTATACCGCTCATCCTACAGGGGAACCTGAAGCCTACCCAGGAAGCATGGGGCACAAGGCGGGGTACACCCTGGACAATCCTTCGCAGGGCACAATCATACACGTTCACACACTCGTTCATACCTTATGGACACTTTGGACATGCCAATCAGCCTACCATGCATGTCTATGGACCCAAGGAGGAAACCACAGCACGGGGAGGACATGCAATCTCTGCATACACGGGGCAGCGTGAGTCGAACCCCCAACCCTAAGGTATGAGGCGAAAGTGCTAACCACTAAGCCACCTTGCGCTCGGAAGTTCATGCAGTGCATTTAAAAGCTGCTTGCTAAAGATATAAACAAATCGTACAGTAGCCTAAATGCATGAACACAGATTTATGCACATCTCATGGCTGGTATGTAAACCGGGGAAACAAACACAGCTGAATAAAATGCTCTAGGACATCCCTGGCTGATTAATACCAAGCCTGATACTAATTTCACCATTTACGTTTAGCGCATACTTTTATCTGAAGCGACTTACAAGCCATACAAAAACAATGTACTCGTAGTTGGTTTTAGGGGTAAATGGTATGGATGCAACCCTAATTGCAAGCATTAAATTAGTTAGACGGGAAAATTGCTGAGGTTTTCTTTAAATGATTCAAAAACAGACTTGTTAAAAGTCTAGTCAACCATTTTGATGGAGGTTTAGCTAAATCGAGATGTTTTCAAAAACCAAAAATGCAAACAAACAAAAACAATTCCTCACAGCAGAGTCTCGCAGAAAACAATTTCTCAAAACAATTTGGTAGTAAATTCTCTAAATTCCCACGTGACATCATGATATTGGCACCCTGTCCAGGGTGTAACCCCACCTTGTGACCAATGCTCCCTGGGATAGGCTCCAGGTTCCCTGTGACCCTGAAAAGGAGTAAGCGGTAGAAGATGGATGGATGGACGGACGGACACCATGATCTTGATATACAGTAATCTGAATATATATATTATTACAGCTATACTTTACAGTGTTACTGGGAGTGAGACTGCTATTGCCTCACTAAGGCTGCCATGAGTAGGCAAAAAAAAAAACCACACACACACACACACACACACACACACACAAAAAAATATATACAGGCAGTGGGATGGAAAATAACTGAGAGGATGTTGTGTTCTTAAAATGATCCCACACGTCCACTGAGAGGAAAGGAGGTCACTTCACACTTTTAACCATTTGGATATAGAGAGAACTTTAGGAGAGCACATTTTCATGGCCATTGCGTCGACATGGATCATCCGGAACTAGGCACTATTCGATAATCAGTTGTGCGATATATCATGATCATTAAAAATCTACAATATTAGCATCGTCAATAGGTGCTGTGTGTTTTTTGGTTTTGATATTCGATTTTAGTCATGTATTAATAGTTGGATCTGTGCGCTCATCCTTAAAGCTGTGATGTTTTTTTGTTGTTTTGGTTTTTTTTTTTTAAACATAGATATTAAATATGTTAATCATTACATACACAATATTTTTTTGAACACCAGATCTTAAACCACAGTAAAAAGTAATGGCATAATTTTCTTTTTAACCGAACTGAAGTTGAGAGACTCGCTCATCCTGATTTCAGTACCAAAGTTTACCATTTGGCTAAAGAGCAATTCAGACTCAACCTAGTCTAAACAAGCCTCTCTTTACGGTGATGATAAGACTTGTCAAATGTCAGAGAGGCACCCGCTCTGCTGAAGTCTTGCGCAAGACATAAAGCCACAAGGAGTCTTATACTGCGTAACATGCAGTTCAGGCCCCAGGTGACCCACTTACTGATTGAGAATGTGTTTCGGGACCGCCGTGTGTGTGTTGAATTCAACAGACAACGACCACCATTTTAGTAACTAGACCAATGAAGGGATGAGAAAGAAAGGGAGAAAAAGAAAAATAACAAACTTTGCGATTGATTGTGAGACAGAGTCCATGGTCCCAAGTGTGTGGACCTATGCAATAAACAACAGCATTTCGAACACTGATGCAATGCATGTATTTATAGCAACATTTAGAACACTGATGCAATGCATGCATGTTGATGAAGTTTAATATAAAAATCCCACAACATGTGCACATACAGTGAGGGAAAGAAGTATTTGATCCCCTGCTGATTTTGTACGTTTGCCCACTGACAAAGAAATGATCAGTCTATAATATTAATGGTAAACTTTCACCCAGTTGTCCTCTGAATCATTCAGATGTTCATTGGCAAACTTCAGACGGGCATGTATATGTGCTTTCTTGAGCAGGGGGACCTTGTGGACGCTACAGGATTTCAGTCCTTCACGGCGTAATGTGTTACCAATTGTTTTCTTGGTGACTATGGTCCCAGCTGCCTTGAGATCATTGACAAGATCCTCGCGTGTAGATCTGGGCTGATTCCTCACTGTTCTCATGATCATTGCATCTCCACGAGGTGAGATCTTGCATGGAGCCCCAGGCCGAGGGAGACGGACAGTTCTTTTGTGTTTCTTCCATTTGTGAATAATCACACCAACTGTTGTCACCTTCTCACCAAGCTGCTTGGCAGTGGTCTTGTAGCCCATTCCAGACTTGTGTAGGTCTACAATTTTGGAGAGCTCTTTGGTCTTGGCCATGGTGGAGAGTTTGGAATCTGATTGATTGATTGCTTCTGTGGACAGGTGTCTTTTATACAGGTAACAAGCTGAGATTAGGAGCACTCCCTTTAAGAGTGTGCTCCTAATCTCAGCTCATTACCTGTATAAAAGACACCTGGGAGCCAAAAATCTCTCTCATTGAGGGGGGTCAAATACTTATTTCCCTCATTAAAATGCAAATGAATTCATAACATTTTTGACACGTTTTTCTGGATTTTTTTGTTGTTATTCTGTCTCTCACTGTTCAAATAAATCTACCATTAAAATTATAGACTGATCATTTCTTTGTCAGTGGGCAAACGTACAAAATCAGCAGGGGATCAAATACTTCTTTCCCTCACTGTATGTACGGAAGTCCTAAGCAGCCATGCATTATTCGTTTTTTTCCTTTCTTGTGATCGACATAAAAGTTGTTTTCATGTATTTAAATGGTTGTTGGGGAAGTTAAAGGTCATCACGGGGAGCAGGAACACTCATCTACTTCAGCCTTGTTGTGTTTATAACCGTGCTCTTGCAAACTATTCCAACTCATAGATTTATACATTTACAGTATTTTACAACTAGTGTTTTTTTTTGTTTGTTTTTTTTAAATAAACACTGAAAGAGTTATCGGAAGATTAGTGGGGACGTTGAAGTCATGCGACCTTCCTGTAGTTCGTTTATAGCCTAACATTATCTTTTTGCTTCTGGAGATTGTATTTAGGCTTCAAAATTCATAAACGTTGTGTTCATTTGTGAAGATTATCTTGATGAACAAAAACATAAGCGTAAACTTTTTTAAAAGTTAATGGAAAAACCCTATTGGCTTTTTGTCAAGGGAACCAGGGTGATGCTAACTACAAGAATACGTCATCCCTGCAGGATTGACGACGTCCACATTAGTGTCCAACACTTGAGAAGGAGACACGTCTCTCTTAATGCGGAGATAAAGTCCATCTCTACAGCGGGCACTAATTAAATTTATGATGTCAAAGACGCCAACGTGCATGAAACACCAGTCCCATTCACAAAGCATGAGATTTTCTCAGGATAAAATTACACCGTGAGAAAACAGCTTTTGGTTATGTCTCGATCACGAGAAAATTGAGACCGAGAAAAAACAACAAAAGAAAAAATTTTTTTAATAATGCATGGTCGCTTAGGGCTTCCGTACATATGGGCTGTAAATTGCCTCAGCACACTGCACTCAAACACAGCGTGAGCTGACCGGTTAAACTAGTAACACGATGACCTTTCGAAAGGACCATGTGTATATTCACTCTGTAGGCCACATATATGACTCTGTGGGAATCATGGCCTCCTGTAGAAATTCATTAAAATGCAGCAATGAAACGTGTACCGGTGTGTCTACATGATTCACCAAGCTTCAATATTGAAATATAATATTTTAGCGAATCAAAATATCTGCAGAATCTCACAGTTTGCTCATTTAAGACAAAACTGTTTTCGGTGGACAGCGCAACCTGGTGCACAATGAATAGCTTCAAGGGGCTGCTATGACAGATTAAAGTACACTTTTGGATACGCTTATTGGATACGGCTTCACTGGGAGTCAATGAGTTTATGATGGGAGATAGGAAAAAAAAAAATCTCTCGATCTTTGTTGAGTGTAGTTTTCATAAATGCCTTTCTGTTTTACCCAGAAGGACGACTTCTCCGTATAATGATTGGGAGACCTCTTAAAGGGGCTGAACCTTGCAAGCAACTTGTCAATCACTGAAATGGTAAGCAACATTAAGTTTGGAATGTTGTCAGTCACCAAATCGGCACCAGTCAGTCAACCACAAAACACACACACCGTGGGTAGTAATTAGTCAAGTAACGCAATTCAAAACGGTTTAACACAACTAATAGAACTTGTTTTATGTTATTTTCGTTATTTAAAATTACTGTCAATAAATTGTAAGTTCTGTTTGATTATTTGTATTTGTTTAGGAGATTTGTTGTTTTTTATTTATAAGTCTAGCTAGCTAGTGGTCATGACCTTCAGTGAAATTTAGCATTTCAGTGCTAATGTATTGTCGACTTAACTTTGTCTTTTGATGCTCTTACTTGACTGAGAATGAAACAGGATTGCAGATCAATGCCCAAGACCCCTATTTTAAAACACCACCAGCTGGCACTGCTGTACACATCTATAAGTAACCTATATTGGTCAGCTGTTGTTGAGTAGAGCAAGAAGACTTAAGACACATAAACCGATCAGCCATGACATTAAAACCACTGACAGGTGACAAGACAGGTTTATAAACCACTGGCAGGTTATCTTGTTACAATGGCACCTGTCAAAAAGTGGGACATATCAGGCAGTAAGTAAACAGTCAGTTCTCGAAGTTGATGTGTCACGAAGCAGGAAAAATAGGCAAGCATAAGGATCTAAGTGACTTTGAGAAGGGCCAAATTGTGATGGTCAGAGCATCTCCAAAACAGCAGGTCTTGTCGGGCAGGTCTGAGGACCTACCAAACGTTGTCCAAGGAAGGACAACCGGTGAACCAGCGACAGGGTAATGAGCTCCCAACTCTCACTGATGCACATGGGGAACATGCACATTGCTTACTGGGGAAGATATGACACCAGGATACACTATGGAAAGAAGCCAAGCCAGCACAGGAAGTGTGATGCTCTGGGAAATGTTGTGCTGGGAAACCATGGGTCCTCACATTAATGTGGATGTTACACACATCCTAAATATTGTTACAGGTCAAGTACACACATTCATGCCAACGGTATTCCCTAAAGGCATTGACCTCTTTCAGCAGGATAATGCACCCTGCCAGACTGCAAAAAAATTGTTCAGGAATGGTTTGAGGAGAGTTCATGACAGAGTTCAAGGTTTTTGACTTGGCCTCCAAATTCCCAGGATCTCAATCCGATCGAGCATCTGTGGGATGTGCTGGACAAACAAGTCCAATCCATGGAGTCCTCGCAATTTATAGGACTTGCTGCTAACGTCCAAGTGCCAGATACCACAGCACATCTTCCGAGGTCTGCTGGAGACCATGCATCAAAAGGTCAGAGCTGTTTTGGTGACACAAGTGGGACCTACACAATATTATTCAGGTGGTTTTAATGTTGTAGCTTGTTGGTGTATACTGCTGTTTCTGAAGCTATTACTGGTGATTTTTCCTCATGTTACAGACTTAATCCATCTATATTTAGGTAGAAATTAATTTGGGCTAAAAACAAGGGATTTGTCTCACTTAAATACCCGTCCATGATTTACAACTATTTCATAAAAGCTCTCACTATATCTCTTCTCCAAAAATAAAATAGTTGCTGTGATATTTTTTGTGATTATCTTGTCTGCTGCTACTCTGATTGAGGCTGGTACACACGCACACACACAAATAAAGCCATGTAAAAATAGCTAGCTAATGTAAGGCAAAAATGTTAAAATTACATCTAGATCACTTTGCAGTTGCTCTGGCAGAACGTGACTACTATACCAACGCTGAAAAATGCACCATTATGTGCGATTATTGAGCAACAGCCATCCCTGCAATATTAAATTGTATTCGGAATAATTGAAGCTCTCTCTACTGAAAGAAGTCCAGCTTGTTCGGGCCAAGCTGATCCAGAACATCGTTGCTAGCTGGTAATTGCTGATAAAAAGGAAACGGTTTGTGTAGGACCGCTATTAATGCTTCATCATAGGTAAAAAAAAAATGTTTAAGATAGTACACCAGTACAGTAATTAGAAACTCTAGACTTTTATTGATCAATATACTAAGTATAAGTAATAAAGGAGCTGGAAAATAAAATTCCACTGGCTAAGTATGGAATTAAATTTGTGCCAAAATTATATGAACATAACTTTTCAATTACTGAACAAAAACGTACAATGTAAAAGAAGAAAAGCACTCAAATAAACAGCTTTTCTTTGTTAACGGCTTCGAACTAAGCTTCGGTTTTCGCTAATCATGGTTTAGGAATGCGCAGCCTGAGTTTTCATTCATGTTTTCAAACTTTTCGTTTATGCTCTGCAAGTTTACTTCAGTCATTCTGGCACAAATGTCATGTGTGGGCGAGGCTTAAGAGTGATTTGCTCTCATTGGCTGGTGAAATTTGGATCGACAGCTCCCTGACCTGGAAGTAGAGACTTCAGTGGTGTGAATTTTGGAAAGCGTTCTGAATGCGGTTCTCTGTATGGTAATGGCGTTTGTACTTTGTAGTGGAAATTACTTCCTTTCTTACTTAGTCAGTATATTAGTTCAGAATTACTATTCGCGGTTAGGGTAGTCTCATTTTCGAGATGAGCTCTCAGAAGCGTCGTCGTCGTCATCATTATCATCCTCTTCCTCAGCTGGACACTTGAGCTGTCAATCCAAATCTCACTAGCCAATGAGATTAAAGTGGTGTTGAGCCCCGCCCACACAAGGGGTTTGTGCCAGAATAGCGAACGTAAACTTGCTGAGCGTAAAAAAAAATCTCTAGAAGCACATTCATAAACCATGATTAACAAAAAACGTAGCTTAGAAAATTGTTAACAAAAAAAAAAATGCTGTATATTTGAAGTCCAAAACTTGTGTTCGATACTCAATGCGCAAATTTCATTCCATGTAAACTTAAGAGTCTCTGAAACGTTCTGCACAGTAGAAAGTACTGGGTGAACAAGGTTTCTTTCAAGATCTCCGAAGCATGCAATTTTCAGCTTAAATGTTAAAGCTAAGGTCTAATGCGAAGCTTTAGGCTAAACTTTAAGGCTTAATTCCTAGCCATGGCCTCAGCTTATCTTTTTATTTCGTGCAACTCCATGAAAACCGTCTGTGAACAGTTTAAGTTTTGTTTTTAAGCTGCAACCTCAACAGCAAACTGCTTGTGAAACAAAATGCAGGCTATGTTTATATCGGTCACCTGCTGTGGTGTGTGTCGCCAGCTGTTACTTAAGACTGTGTGTGCTGCGACAACCTGTGATTTCTGAGACGCACTAATGGCCGTGTAGCGCGTTAGAGCTTTAAGAGTAACAATGCCGATGTGCTCATTGCCATGGCAAGGACGATTCATCTATAATGTGAAATCGTTTGGTTTCCCATGCTGAAATAAATAAATAAATAAATAAAAATCTTCACGTACACTAACTCTACGCGCCTGTAACAATGATGAACACTAAGATCTGTGTCATCTATCTAGGTTTACACGTGCCCTGTGCGTTCACACGAAAACCCGTCATGATTAAAAAAAAAAAAAAAAACGGCCATGATCATCACATAGTGAGCTATTTTTTCGTTTTACAAGCGTAATACAGGAGCGAAATATTTCTCTCATTTACTAAACAAAGATCATTTGAGATTACGGTGTAACATAAGGCTAATAATAATAATAATATTATTATATCCAAGTTAATATGCTGAAACACAACACCCTCATTGGCTTAAGTTTGTCAAGTGCTATATAGGTTTTAGGTCCTGACCTGACAGACACACTATGATTTAAAAGTTTTATTAGTAGAATCCAAAGTGTAATGTACTGTATATGTAGGCCCAATTTACTACTTTGGATTATGGGAATGCACCTGATCCCCAGGCCACCAAACCTCTACAAACACTCAAAAGCATCAATTATTAAAAAGTCTTACACACATACACATACACACACACACACACACACACATATACATAGCAGCTGATTTCACGAATCAGAAAGTGGGCATTAATTGTTACAGGACAGCACGGCTTCATCTCTAACAATAAATCGTAGGTTTATATTCATTTGCTCGTTCTAACAGATTATAGTTTCTAAAGCAACAGCGCATTCACAGGGTGAAAACATTAGAAAAAATTTGAAATGCACTGTTTAATAAAGAAAAACGCATCATCGTTGATATCTTGAAGCGTTCTGTTAGGCGACGTTTATGTAACATTTACGGAAGTAGAGGGGAGTTCGTGCGTTCTGGTTTCTGAGTCACATGACACACTGCGGTTTTTTTTCCCCTCTCTCCACGTATTAACTTCAAGAGAGGCTTTTGAGCTGCAATAACAGGTCCCAACATATCTCGCAGACATTCGTTAATAAAAAAAAAACAAAAAAAAAACAATATAATGCGTTTGGCATGGGGATGTATCGCACCACTCCGGCGTGGATTATCTCCTTATGACAGCGCGGACTATCGTGTGTTATTTCTTACTTGCAGGACTGTGTTCTATGCATTCGAGCATCTAGGACGCTTATTGAAATGGCTGTTGTTCGGGTAAGACGTGACGGGGAACAAAGTGAGGAAGTGAACTGAAGGATGACTGATCCAATATGGCAGGGGGATGGAGCTGGAATGCTGGCGGGGTGGCGTGGGGAGTGAATACTGCTTTAGTCATGCTCGAGTTTCAACTGACACCCATGAAAAGCAGCTTTGGTGATCCTGCCTACGCAGAAAAATGCACTTGGGATTTAGAATGACCAAGACACTTGTTAAGTGACAAGTAAAAAAAATAAATTACAAAAAACACCTAAAAAGGCTCAGCATTCCAGTTAGTTCCTAACCCAAATGCAGTATTAGTCCATTTCCAATCACATAACACTAACTCTAAGGCCTAAGAAAAGTAAAGATTGTGAGATTGACTCATGGGATGTCAATAATGGCGGGACATGGTTTGAAAACGTATTTCCTAATATTTCCTAATAAAGTGATTTGTTCTTCTTTCGAAAACATTCCTCTTTTCTTTTACTCATTGCCAATTATTCTGGAGTTGACTGCATGTGGTGCGCACTGTGAGTCAGAACCGTTTTTTCTTTGGAAGTCGAAACTGAATGAATGCTGAAGACAGTAAAGGAAAGGAAAGTAGCGTGGGCAGATAAGGAATCAAACAAGGAAAGAATAGATGTACATGTTAATGTGTGCTGCTATAGGAAAATAACCCACAATTCCTCCAGCACAACAATGCTTTGCCAAGAGTTGGAATTTATTCAATTTACTAACAAACCACAGGTCAAGGTTTGTTCGCTTTTTTACCCGTTAAGTCTTAATTAACATTAAGGAGCATCCATGAGACGAATTAGTTCATGTTGTCACTTAAATTATAGCAGCTATAAACAGTTACTCCCTTGCGAGTCTCTTTCCTTTAAAAAAAAAACCCAAAAAAACACTACCACAGACACAGCTTGTCATGTGACCAAACCAAAACGGGATTCCTATGAATGAGCTGTTACTATAGAAACAATAACACACTACAACAAGGGCATTAATATTAAATTTAGATCACAGATTACATTAATCCACACTTTCAACACGGCTGTGGTGTAAATCTGGAATACGTTACATTTGATCCCGTTGTAGATGTGTGATTATATCGCGCCATTACACTAAGGCTAAATGTAAGACTGTACGTACAGGGTTCTTCTAAAGAGTTTTATGCTCAGGGGAACACTTAGATGTTTAGTTTTGTTTGTAGACGTTTATGTTGACGGAACTACAACCTATCCAAAGACAACGGCATGTAACCAATCAGTGTTCTGCCCTATTCCACTATTTCATCATTCAAATATTTCGTTAAATTTAACCGAATTTCTGCTCGGAATTTTTAGGTTTGTTTGTAGCATTGTGACTCGAAACTTCCTGAAAACTCAAACTGAGATTTCACAAGAACAGAGAGATGGAACATCCAGATAATTGACAGCGATGTGAGGAAAATAATTTCCCTTCACTTCGGTTCAACAGGCGCCTCTTCTAAAAAAAAATAAAAAAAAAAACTTTATAAGCTCGGACGCCTGCACGGTCATTCGGAGTGTTTATGATTCGGTGTGAGAAAGATCATACCTTCTCAGCCAGTCACTTTAATGGCATCTAAGCTATTGTACCTGTGGTGCACTTACAGAGAAGAGGCCCACCCCACAAAAACAAAAAAAAACACAAACAACCCTCAAAAAAAAAAAACAAAAAAAAAAAAAAAAAACAAAAAAAGTAAAAAAAAAAAAACAAAAAAAACGAAAAAAACTTGGGACAATAAAAACAATAGAACAAGCAAACAACGGTTCATAGCATCGTCTCCTTTCCTTCCCTCAATGTCAATTACGTCATGAGATACACATAAAGCAAGTCAGGACAATATTAGTGGTATGTTTCAGGAGACTCGTGTACTTTAATACTGAACCTGAACAACCAAAACCAAGTTTAGCTTAGTGTTGGGAGTGTGCGGAGACTGCGTTTACACCGAAATAACCAGAAAGACCTAGTTTTACCAAGTAAGAAGTATTGGAGTTTCTAATATTTATTACATATAACATCCTGGTACCGGTGGTACTCCATCATAAGGAACTCGTAAACAGTTAGACTTGTAAACTAGTAGAGACCAACTTTTATAGCTCAAACAACGTGAACACTATAATAGGCCCAGTAAAGTTTACTTTTGGATATCGAAACACTACAAAACACTCCAGGAATCAGCATTAAAGCTGCTGGCTGATGATAACCGCCTGATA